>JBANCV010001307.1:0-16772 GCA_037040105.1 Amiota albilabris
GTTTCATTCCAAACTATTTTGTAGTTTTTTTTCTTTTTGAAAAGTTCGGAAACTTTTGACACACACCTTGTATGTTGAATGATCTGCATATAAGTACTCATGAAATCACTAATGATCTTGCTATCCATCATACGACAGTTTTAGACTATTTTAAAAAGGCTGGGATTTCAATTTGCGAAATGTTATTAAAATGATATGATTTGTTGTAACCTTTTTTTGGATTAACAAATGAATGTACACAAATCATTGCAATGCCGAGGAAGTTGTTGCTGTTCATTTGGTGGGATTGCGAAGGTCCTATGTACAATGAGCTACTTCCGCCTGAACAAATGATAAATTCAGAATTCTATTGTCACCTAAATGAATTGTTAAACAGAAAGGGCCTTCCACCACAACAAAGCTAGGCCATACATTTCTGTTATGACTCAGCAAATATTGAACTTTGGAACTTGGTTGGGGAGTGGAAATGCACCCAGCATATAGTCCGGTCCTAGCACCACCAACTCATTAACATTAATTTTGCTCGTTTCTGAATTATCTTGATGGCGTAACAATGAATTCCCTAGATGGCTGCAAAACGGTGTTGTACCCCAGAATTTCTTCAAAGACAGGATTATGGTTTAACCAAAACCATCTGCGATGAACATTCATTAGTTGTCATATAAAGATGAAAAAGTTTCATTTCTACATTTGCTGCAGAATCTGCATCTGATCTAAAAACCCATTTTATTCAAGTAGGAGTGCTGGTGATCGTACTTGACTCTATAGTGACCGCTACATTTGTTTCTAGCTGACATGTCTATCAGCTAGAAAAAACTGTAGCTTTAGCCCGCACAGAATTGAAAGAATTTTATTATTATTTTTTTTATATTTATTAGAATATTTTGAAAATTGCAAATTGATTGACAAAAAAAATTACAACTAATTTTATGAATAATAAAAATAATATAATCTTATATAGTTTATTTTAATTTTTTTTTTTTTTTACTTTTTTCCATTTTATAATTTTTTTTTTGCTTTTCTTTCTTTTTTTTTTTTGTGTGTTATTTTTATCTTTTTTTTGCTTCTTTTTTTAAAAAGCCTTTCACATCAAATTACAATAGACAATTGTTTGTGTTTTTTAAATTTTTTTGTTTAATTTTTTATGTTTCTCTTTTTTTAGTATTTTATTCGGATTTCTTTTCTTTCTTCTCCAATTTTATGTAATATATTGGAAAATAAAATATAGAGGCGCACATACATAATTAGAATATTTTTTTTGTTTCTTTTTATTTTTCCTTTATTAAATTTTATTTTGTAGCTGCATAATTTTACTTAGATAAAAAATGTAACTTCTTTTTGCTTTAAATAAAAACTCAACTTCTTTCTTTCTCTTTTGATGTTTTGGCAAAGCTTCTTCTTTATGTGTGGTGTGTGGGATATGTGTGTTTGTGTATGACGATAAATAACGAAACAAAAAGGATCTTGAAGTCAATTTACAATTATACATCACCATCATCATACTAATCATTATCACCATCATCATCATCATCATCTTATGATACTAGAGAAAAACAACAACCATAAAGATGTTTAAATTCAGAAAGGAAATTAAGTATATTTTAATTATAATAGATATTTTTTTTTTTTCTTTGATTTCTTGGTTTTTTTAAAATAAGAATAGTTTTCTCATTTTTTTGTGTTAAAAGAAATCCCAGGACATTTTTTATTAATTTAAATAATTCTTTTCTTCTAAATTTCCCATAATAATAATAATATATTCTTCTTTTTATAATTTAAGGAATTTTTGTTAGAAAAAAGAATTTATGATTTCATTTTGAATTTCTATAAAAATTTATTGTGTTAAACAAATTTCAATCTTTTTGAATTGCTAAAAATTTATTAATTTATTTTCTTGTGTAGAAATGCCAAGAAAATTTATTAAATTAAATTAATAAATTTTAAATTGATATTTAGAATTTTGTAATAAGAAAATATAAATTTTGAATTTTATTTTTTTAATGTTGAATTATTATTGTTATTGTTATAATTTTTGTTTTTGAAAAAAATTATGTAAACAGTAATTTATGATTATGAAAATTTAAAAAAAAAACTTCCGAAAAATAAAATATTTATTTAAATTTAGAATCGAAAATTGTGAATCTATAATGTGCTGCCTAAATATTAAAGAAGTATATGGGTTGTTGTTCTTGTTCTAGATTCCGTTGTTTTCCGCCCTGTAACATGATGTTGATGATTATGAATGACAGCATCAATATTCTTCCCATTCCAACATTTTGTTGTATTCCATTTCACATTCGCAACTCCAATTACCAGCTTGATCCATAGATCAATCAATTTGAAATTACCACCATTATCATTTTTGGATCTTGTTATTGTTCTTATTGATAATGGTTATGCTGATAACCATGTTGATGATGATGGGTGATACAGAGGCACAGGAGCACGATGCACTAAACTTGACTTCACTCGGCTCTAAAATTTGCGCTCTGTTGTCATGTATTTTGTTTTCTTTTTTCATTATTACAACATTATGTGAGAAGGAAGGAAGGGGGGGTACTAAGCAGCAGCAGCATCATTTGTTATTTTTATCTTCATCTTCATCATGTTCATTTTTAGTTACAAGAGAGAGCGAATTAAAAGTGTATGTGGCAGGAGAACATAGGATGTGGTATCTGCTCCAAAACATATCCATACCCAACCCAAATTCAAATCTTTCATTAGTTCTTTATTTATGCATAATTTTGCTTGGCTACTTTTTTGATTTTTCTTTTCTTTTTACTTCTTATAATTTTTTTGTTTTTTGCTTTGCTTTGATTGTTGTTGTTTTTCAACATCATTTTTATCTATTTGTTTTAGTTTTATTTTTCATAAAAAAATTTTTTTTTTGATGTCTTTTACAACTTTTAAAATATTGTTAGCAATTTCTTTTTTTCTTTTTTTACTTATTTCCTATTACAAATTCTTGTTGTTGTGTTCTTCTTTAATTTGCATCTGCAACCTCTTAACTTGATCATTATCCGCATTTTTTTATAATTTTATATTTGTATATTTTTTTGTTGTTGAAATTTTCTTCCTTTTTGTTTTTTTTTGTTTCCTTTTTGTTATTTTCTCCTCATTTTTTAATTTCTCTTTTACTTCTGTATTATCTATTGTTGGTGTGTGACAATCTGTTCATCCATTTCATTTTGTGTTTTGTTCTTCTAATCTATTCTATTCTAAATGTGATCTGTTCTGTTTAGATATCATCGATATCGATTTCGTCACCTTCCTCTTCATCATTGGATTTCTTAATGCCATCTTTGCCGCCGGTGCCGCCGACGCCGCCAGCACCAGTGGCAGCAGCAACCTTAACCACTTTTAATGGTTCAATACGAGCACGATCGTTATATTCGATCTCGACATCCGAATCACCCTCCTCACCTTCTTCAGAGGATTCTTCTTCTTCGGCCTCCTTAAGCCAACGTATGAAGGGCTGTGCCTTCTCGTGGATTTCAGTGGCGATTTGCTTAGAGACATGACGTCTGCTCACCTTCTGGGCCCATTCCAATATAACTTTCTCATCTAGAATATCCAAATCATAGAAGATCTTTAAGATGCCAGCAACTTTGTTCATTAGAGCATTTGCATGTAATTCAACAGTTTGCTCAATGCCACCGATCAAATAACGTTGTGCCTTTGCATTATTATGGGTGAAACGTAACAACAAGTTACGATTCTTGCGCACATCATGTATGATGTTCTCAGTGAAGAGCAACTCGGCCAATACAAGTGGTGCCTTATTGACAATATCCAAACGTTCGGCCTCAATCAATAGCTCCTTGTGCGTGCCAACAGAGTCAAATTGCTTATTGTCACGTTTCGATTTGACCAATTCATAGAAAATATCAATGCGTTCCTTTTCGGTCTTATCGTAATCATCTGATATGGTCATGCCCTTGGCACCATCAGTTAAATCCTGTAGACGCGCACGAATCGCTTCCTAAAATACAAGAGAATATTCAATTCATTAGTAAAGAATCCACATAGAAATGATAATCTCAATAATAATGATAAAAATACCATAGATTAAAAGAAATGTTACCTATATATATATGTGAAATTTATATTCAGTATTCCAAAAAGTACACATTTACCATATATCATTGTAAATAGATAACGAGAGACGAACGAATATAGAAGAAATATTGTTTTTTGGATCAATATATCCAACCCAACCCGACCAATATTATGGGACTCGTCTCTCTATATATGCTGCTACCAAATACAATAATCAGATTTATTTGTCTACTACGGTTATGGATACTACACAACTACATACTTAGTGTGTGTGCTGCTGCTTTAACTAAATTTTACTTTTATTTCCAAACTAAGGACCTTTGGACTTGGATCATAGACACACAATGATAGAATGAACTAGTTCTGTGATTCGCTCCAGAGTTTAACTGAATTTGCCCTCCCATTATACAGGTACAGGTTTGACATAAATAGAAAGTATTAAGTTCATACATTGTAGGCAATTGAGAAAGAAAAAATCAATTCGAGACATCAATTGAATCAAATAGGACTACCAGAGTATAATTTACCACTCTGTAAATTGATAGGAAAATCTTTCGAATCTATAATCGTGATGTCGTTGATATCCTTCTATCTGTCTGTCTATCCATTTGAGTATAGTACTTTGCTATTGTTTATTACCTTTGAAACATCCACACTCCATCCGCCATCATCGTCATCATCAGCATTACTGGCTTCTGGTATGGCAGCACTTATTTCGGCTTCAGTTTGACTGGCCTGATTGCTACCGCCATCGGATTCACCACCAGAATTATTTGCCATTGAGTTATTCGAACCATCAGAACTATCGTTGTTCTTCTTTTGAACACGCTTCGAACGTTTACCTTCGGTCAATGATGAGCCTTGTTGAGCCGGATTCAATGATGGTGGATTCTTAACAATGAAAGTATTCACTTTATGATTGACTTTCAATAGACCATGAAAACCACATGCATTACATGATTGCGAAATGGTTTGATTTTTAGCTGATACAGTTAAATTCGTTTCCGGATTATCGCATTCCGGGCATAAAACAAATTTACGTATAAAACCATCAAGTAAATCTTGTAATTTATTAACATCATGCGATCCATTGACAATAAAACGTTCATTCTATAAAAGAAATATATAAAATACAAATGATTAATATCAATCAATTCATTTAGTCAAACAATTTTGTATTGGGATAGATAATCCGATCCTTACCTTATGATCAAATTGAGTTTGGGCACCCAATTCACAACCAAAATACTTGGTTGGATATGTCGCTGGACGACCAATGGCACGTGCCACATCAGCCATATTAACAAGAACAGTCTTAATACCATTGCCTTTGCCCTCGACCTTGGCTTGCAGACGTGGCATTTTGTAACGATAGAAAATATCGGTGACACTACGATTTACATTTACGGTAGCCATGATTCCTTCTTTTTCTTGTTGTTGATGTTATTAATTTAATTATTATGTTGTTTTGTTGTACTTGTTGCTATTTTATCTTTAAGAAAACAAAAATATATATGAAAAATTATTATTATTATTATAAATTGGTTGTTCTCCCTTCCAAGAGGGACTCTCTCTCTCTCTCTCTGTATTTCTTAATGTTTGTTTTAGATCATATTAATTAGAATTGGATAAGACACAAAATTCTGCGAATTATTAATGCTGGCGTTCCGCAAGGCAGTGTTCTTGGTCCAATTTTATATATATTATTTACACCATATATTTCAATAAATTCTAGCATTGTCACCTCAATGTTCGCTGCCCAGACATAGCTTCAGACCTGACCAATTACCTTATAATAATTCAAGAGTGGTTATCTAACTGGAGGATTATGGGGCACCACAAAAGAGAGCTCAATTCTCAGGACAATAGTAGATGCTCCATTGTATATCAGAAATATAGACATTCACAAAATAATCTCAATGTATTGCTTGTAAAAGATGAGTGTTCGAAGCGGAAACGTATGTATGGGGATGAACTTGTCCAGCATGTTAATGCATTGGCTAGAGCTCCTGTTAATACAAGAAATTCTTCTCGTCGTCAAGCCCTTCTTTTAAGTTAGAGGCCCGTAGTGAATTGTAACTCCCTTCTTTGACTTGTGGGAAGGGAAAATATGTATGTAGTTTTAAGAGTTGAAAAGCTTTTTTTTTTGCTAGTCCTAAATTATAATATATATTAGGAGATTCAAAATTCATCAATAATAAAAAAAAAAAAATCATATTATCTCAGTTTCTTTAATAAATACAGTCGAACTCTCCTCTATAACAAAGTTATTGTGACCGGTTAATCACTCATCGCTATTGCTGCAACGAAATTCGTTACAGTGGTGTGAGTTCGACTTTTGTTTCTAATGTTGCAGAAGAAACTTGTATGCTTTTCCGTTCTAATTTTTTTTTTTTACAGTTTCTTGGAGTCAGGCGACCAGCGCATATATTTCTGCCTAATCATAAATATTGTTTATACTGCTTTAAAGAATTTGATCATATGAAAGACAGACAATGCTATCAAATGTCTTTTGATGTGTCTAAACTCGTTACATTGGCTCCCAAAGGAATAGGATACACTGTCACAAAGGTCGGGCGGTCCCTTTCATGGCGTAAGTAACAGCAACAGACAGCTGCTGATTGATATTTATGAAAAATGTTGGGAACAAGATCTTGAATTGATATGAAAAGTGTAAAGTAAATTTATTAGAAGAATATATAAATTATTGAATATGGCTAATGGATTATTATTTTTGTTATCATTAGATTGAAGATGTTGGATGTAAAAAGAGAGATTTTGAATAACATAATTTAATAATAGAGCAATGGAGTGATGTGGTGTACTTACTTTATTTGAATGGAATTTCTTCACTTTGTGTGGGAACTTCCTTTTTCTTTCTTGTTGTTGTTGTTTTAGTTGATCAACGACGAAATAGAATTTATATATTGTTTTGTATTTGCTGTTTTACTTGGCTCTTTCTTATTTTGAATATTATTGTTTATCAGATTGTTTTAACACTCCAAAAGAAATTATAATTATTTTTTCTATGGAAATTTGTAAACGCAATTTAGGAGGAGAATTCGAATTGAATTAAAGCAACGAATGAACGAAAGATTATGTCTGTGTTTCACTCAATATACAAAATATAAATTATTTTGGTAAACAAAAATTCTAAGTTTTTGTGAATTTGGAGGGTTTTGAGAAATATTTTCTTATCCTGCTTGTTGTTGCTGTTGATTTTGTTGCAACTACTAATGATGCTGCTAATTTTGCTGCTGCTGTTGCTGCTATTGTTGCAGGGCGGTTATTCTTTGGAACGGTAATGGCGGCGAGAGTTGTTGGCGTCTATATTTGTTGTTTTTGTTGTTGTTGAATATTGATTGTATAAAATCGGCTCACGTGGTGTACCTGAACGGTTGTAACTTCCGATGTCTGTTGCTTGAAGTCCTATAATAGATGAAAAAAAAAATCATAGATAATTTCAAAAAAAATATATATATTTAAAATTATCAATTTAACTGAATATGACATATATACCCTTCGTCTACTGTTTATCTTGAAATCAGTAAATGAATAAATATTTACATCGGATCACACCCCCATTATATATCATGTATAGTCTCTGGTCACTCTAAATTGTCTATTTCCCAAGACTTCATGATGATGATAGGAAAACAAAAAAATTTCCAAAGTTGCCTAGATGTGAGTAGTAATATGTTTCCTGAATCCAGACAGGAGAGTTTCAAAATCAATAAATGACTTTTACCTCAAGCATCACCATCTTACCTAAATAAACATGTATAAAAGATGTTAAAACAAACTCAAAACCCAAATCCCTTTACCCATTCTCTGTGAAAGACCTGCCAGGAAAGAAAAGCTCTCAGAATCTATTCAGACAGAGTCCATCCAGGATATGGAACACAAAGTGGTATTACATTATCCAAGAAACATTTTATTCACTATTCACATTTTAAATTGAATGTATTAATTTGCAGACACGGGTTTTAAGCAGTGTATCGGCCTTTCTGTCTGTCAATCTTTAAGGAAAAGTAGGGGACAAAAATAAACAAATTATGTTTGGGTAAAGTTGTTCTATCTTGGGCTATTATTGATAATACATTATTGGACAGAATTTAAAATATAATGGTCTATAGAGAAGGGCGCACACTTTTCTTTGTTTGGAGTTTTGGTTCTTTACCAAATACTTTCTCATCTCATCATCTCTATTCCTGTTAAAAAATTATGGTTTCGCAAAATAATTATATTATACCGGAACGATCATGACATGATCTATCAAAATAAATTTAACTCAATGCATTTTCGACATACTAATGGGGTCATAAATTATATTAGTATAACTTAACATATAGTTTGTATGTATTTGTAATTATTTTTTTAAAGTGCAATCGAATCTTATTAGAAATCCTATTAGTGTAAAATTCCAAGTGCTAAACAGTGAAGTTACAAGGAAATTCAATTGTATGTGGCCTAGTTTAGGAAGATGGGTGGGGTGCTCTTACACTTTATAATCACGTGCTAAATAACAAAGAAACGACAACTCTTCCATTGCAGCAATGACATAAAATTGAAAGAAACTGAAATTGAATTCAGTAAAACTTTGTATTTTATAGTTTCAGGCAGAGGAACTATCTATCTATGTCAGTATGTACCTATGACTCAAGAAAAATGACACGCAGTGCATGGCAATTTATTACATTGCATGCTAAAAATTCATTAATAATTGAGATCACAGAACCGAGATACTAAATTGAATGTCTCATTTTATCAATTCAATATTCCCTTTAAAGAAGAAGTTGTAAATCTAATACGCGATACAGTTTAAGAGGCATATGGGAACTCTATAATATATTGGGTCATATAAAAAGTCTCGTAAAGTAAATGATAAATATTAAAATATTCAGAAAGATAATATAGCACCGAACACAAGATGTGTTATCAATCGTTGCTTACAGACACTGCCACGGTTCTCAGCCATTTAGGTATCTGCTGCGAACGAGTGCTCCAAGATTGGGTCAATAGCTGGCAGACCAGTGAGCTAGTAGGCTGGCTTGTAAAGGCCATTATACTCTTGAGAATAAAACGTCACAGTGACTTACCGATGACTTATGCTCCGCCTCTTTGAATTCATGCACAGTTCAAAGTTTTTACTCCGTTTTTGCGGAATTGGAGGTGCTCCTTTTTTTGCTGGTGTTCCTGCAAATACAAAAATAAAAAACACATGTTATCAACAATTCAGAAAACAAATGAGAATGAAAATATACCAATTCTTAATAGATCTAAACTAATCTATAATCTAAACACACTCATCAATACACAACACACACCATAAGATTTTCAATCTCCACAGTTTATGATATATGCAGCGCTTCCGGATGCGAACTGAACTGACCTTATCGTCTTTTTCTCTATTGGGTCATGTTAGTTTTATTGCGTACCATGGCTAATGCTGCTTCTGTTGTTATTTAATTATCCAATTTTTTGTATGTCTTGTTTTGGTTCTTTCCAAGACAACAATGCAATCAATATTGGTTACCCAATCACAAACAACATCGAAGTGTAATACTCTACTTAAGAAATTTAGCCTTCAAATTGGTGCAAAGTTAAAAATTTAGTTTCCTTATTTTTTATTTAAAAAGAAAAAAAAAAAAAAAAAGGATTAACACGGAAATTTGGTTCAACAAAAAATTTTATAGAGTTTCTATGCAAGAAATTTGTGTGCGTGCTTTACTGTATAAATTCGAACTAAACTAATCTGACATAAAGTTATCAGCATGCCACTAAAAAATTTTTCTAGAAAAAACAATGCCAACTTAATCAAAAATAAACATATAATTTTTATGAAATGTCAAACAAATTTCAGACTACATGATTTACTGTGTCAGTAGTCAGGAGCCGGCAGTTGATTGCCGAAGTCGTGAGTCCTTGTTGTCCGTCAGCAGTGGGAGCAGTCGACCGAAGCGATGCTTCTGATTTATTGATCCAAACAGAATTGCCAATTAATTGTTTTGTATAAAATTTCGAAAATAATCCATATATATACAACATATGTAAATAATAGTTTCTGACTTAAGTTCCACTAGATAATTTATGATAAAAATGCCAGAGGCGCGTACTAGATTGTTTGAGGAATACCGGCCAATTAGAAAAAAAAAAAAAACATCTGCCAAACCTACTATATTTCACAGGTTTCCTCTTCTGTTTATTATACTCAAGAAGTAGCAAATAATCTATTCTATTTAGCATATCAAACAAAATGTTCTCTTGAGAACTTAAAAACAATTTTGTATAATTAAACTACATAAATAATGAAATGAGAGTCAGTTAGTATTGGTTTGTGGGTTGTTTTTGCCTTTATCTCTTAATAACCAATCAATGCAATCCAATCCGAAAGGACAACAAACAGAGACGAACACAACGTCCAAACCTTAGTTCCCACCCCTTGGTAAATTTAAGGTAAATTTTTAAATAATATACAGACTAGAATCATTTGAATTCCTTCATTTTGCTCTACTTGGCATAATAAGGATGATGATGATGATGATGATGATGATGGATGGGTTTTAGTTGGAATACATGAATAGATACTTGAAACAGATGAGGTTAGGTTAAACACACACAGTTAGAAGAAAAGCACTAAAGCATTGCAATTTCATGGAAAAATCAATATAATACACACCACACTGCCAGCAATGCAAGCATACGACAAGTAATCATCAAACCCACACAGATACAAACACGCTCACGCACACTAACAAGATGTTCTCGGAAATATAATAGAGATATAAAATAAAATATAGTCAACGTCATTTCACGTCATTTCAGTGTATTATATCTGAGCATTCTATATATAATAATATATCTATCCATTCAGGTTTTTTATTTTTTTGTTTCCACTGATGTACAGTATCGCTTAAATCATATCTTTACACTTTTTTTTTTTATATAAAAATGTCACTGAATATGGAATGTTTTCCCTTTGAAGTGTACGTTTTTAATTAAAAATGGCACATCAACCAAACAGGGATATAACAAAACCAGAAAGAATGATAACTTCGACTATGCCGAAGATGAAATACTCTTCACGCATTCCCTAGAAAAGGTTTTTCGTATGAGAGCTATGTAATCCAGTACTACTAGGATCTTGACTTACATGGTTGATGAATATGGGTCAAACACTTATAGTATACAAATTTCATTTCGAACACATATAAATAAGGAAAAGCGACAAAAACTGACGGAATAGTTTGCATACATAACAGACAAACAGACAGACGGACATGGCTAGATCAAATCGCTCCGTTACGCTAATCAAGAATATATATTAATATTGTACTGTTCACTACGTGAAGAGTAAAAAAAAAAAGTTAAAGTTATAATGTAACAAAATTGATGTTTTTTTCAAAGTACTACGAAAAACCTATGACTTGGATTTGTGAACCAATGTAGAGTGAAATCCTCCTCTTCGTCTGTAAATAGATTAAACTTCCTCGGGGCCTTAGCTTCTCTGTATAAACTGGGAGAATTCAGTGATCCAATCTGACTGATTGTTGGTTATTCGTGCATCTGTAATCTATTGAAACGAAGTATTAGTCTTGTTACAATTAGATCCAATATTGAGGCCGCCCAGTACATGATGTATGCACTAATCTAAGTTTTAGACTCATTTTTTTATAAGCACATCTCTTTATGATGCTGCAGTTGCATTCATTAAACATGAAAATGCATCAAATTAAAGTGAAAATTTTGACTGAGACAGAGTTGGTAGATAAAGAGGAACTAGAAATAGTATTATAGAAAGTAAAAGAAATGATTGGGTGTTAATGGGATGGAATGGGATGTATGTTGAAGTTAAGCTATATAAATAGTTAAAACCACAAAACAAATGGAAAATGAATGCAGTGAAGAGATGAGAAAAATTACCGGAACATACAATTTTATAGTGGATTCGTTTGAATCAAAATCAAGAGTATGCGTATGCGCAAAGCCAATAAATCTTTTGAGAGATTGATAGAGAAAGAAATGAAGAGAGATTATTTTCATTACAGGAGGAGAGCACACAAAACACAGACACATTCCATCCTTCGTATGCATTTTGTTACAAAATGCAGGACACGACAGACAACAAATTTCGATTGAAATACACCTACTACTACTACTACTACCTCCTAACATAGCCACAAGAGAAGAGAACTCTCATCCTACGCAACATTAAAATGTCATTCATTTTACAAAAAGTGAATAATAATGGTATAATGGTAAGAGGGTTAAACATCTTATTAAACAAATAGAATTATAATTTCATACGGTTAGACAAGTTAGTCAAGAGTGTCCTCAATTCGAGCACCGTCTATATGGGGTCACAGGTCATAGTACATATTTATATCTATTATCAATCTTAATTGATGAATTTGTAAAGTTTTTTACTCTCTGGAACTATTCCTTTAAATATTAACTGCTTTCTGATCTAAAGGAACTTCACATATAATCTATTCTATTAACTACGAATAAGAAGCGTCCATCTATTCTAATATTGTATATATCGAAAATGATGAAAAAATAATTCTAACACAAAACATTGGACTTACCGCTGAGGTCATTGATAATGACCACAGAATATACCGTCGTAATGTTATGTCGTAAATCGCCCAGCATAAGATGATGATGATAAATATAACTTCTTTTGATTTTTGTTCTTGTTTTATTTTTAATTGATTTCGTTAATGATATCGTTGATATTATAAATTCTTGCTTTGATTTGCTTGAAAACAAATTTGGTAGCTTTTTTGACGACAGTTTGACACAGTTTGACTCAATTAATGGCGGTTATTTCGTATAAGAAATTACACAAATTTAACTTAACACTCTATAACAAAACAAAAAAAAAAACAAAAAAAGAAAAGAAAATCAGCACAGATGGGTAATGGAAATACAGACCAGAGAACAGAGGAGGACACTTTGGAGTCATTAACTAATTAAGTGACTTTCGGGGTCTGGGGTCTGTCTGTTCAGTTGAATAAGCGATGAATGTGGAAGGGAGGGTAGACTGATGGAATACGGAATTTATTATAATGATTTTCTTGTTGTATCCTTTTTGTCTGAATCTAATAAAATGTTTAAGGGCTTTCTCATGACTATAAAATCGAATTAAGACTTAATTGTGATTAATACAAAAAGGAAACATAAGAAAAATTAAATGTTTATTAAATTTAAATGAAAAGGAAAACTGAACCGATTATTTTTGTAAAGTGAGCAAACTCACAAAGGAAGAGTAGAGAGTGAAGAGTATAGTAGGAGAAGTAGTAGTATAAGAAGATGGAATGAAGGAGTTGAGTCTGGTCGGGGTTGCTTGCTCTCTGGTTGGTAAAGAAAGCGTACAAGAAGACAGAGGAGCCTGGTCGGTATTGCTCGCTCTCTGGTCTGTAAAGGGAAAGTATATAAATGCGGGGGAAACTGGACGGTGTTGCTCATTGGTTAAGGAAGTATGTAAGACGAGAGAGTAGTCTGGTCTGGTGGTCTGTCTATTCGGTCTTGCTCTCTATCAAAGGGAAAATGAATAAACGAACGAACGATTGGGAATGAATGCACAACGACGGATGATTAAGAGTAGCGGAATCACACACGCACGCACGAACAAACACGAAATTCATTTAAACGAGGAAACACACGAATGCGAGCACGAATGAAAAAAGAAGGAACTAATAAATGATGATGAAAGCGCAACATCAACGCTTTTTCTTTCCGTTGTTCGTTTTTTCTTTTTTTTTTTTTGCTATGCTTTTCTTTTTTCTTTTTCTTTGTAAGGAAGTAAAGGCGTAAAGTTTTGCACAAAACAAAATAAAAGGAAAAAAAAAGAAGAGAAATGAATAATAAAGAAATACAATATCATTTGCTGCTACCGTTTTTGTTGTTGTTGTGATTACTTTTTTAGCCGTCGGCATCTGTGACACGTTTTACAATTATTCATGATAATTAAAACAACACAAGGATAATAAAACCATCAAGAAAGATCGACAGAAAATATTATTGAAAAATTGTATAACTTTTTGGTGACAAAAATAAACAGAAGATTTTTCTTAAATTCTTTTTTTGCTCTTTGCGAAATTTGGATAAAATTGTTGCTGTGTTGGTTGGTTCTTTTGTCTTTGATTCTCTTAAAATTCTTGTATTAATGTTTCAATTGACATTTGTCAATAAAAAATATAAATTTGTATTAATTGTTCTCTTAAAAAAATTTTTGATTAATATTTCATAGTAAAGGATTTCTATTTTATTTATTTATTTATTTTTTTTTTTTTTTTGCACAAAAAACAACACAAAAACCATTTCAACAGAAAAAACATAAAAAGAAAATGATTCCTGCCGACCAACTAAAGGACCGAACGACCGACCCCAATGCCAAGTCACTAGAGGTTGTTGTGTACTTCAGATAATTCAAATTCATTCTAAACCTTTCTCTCTTGGTCACAAGTCAAGGGTCAGAATAACATTTAGGTAAATAACTAATTGGGGGGTTTTTTTTTTTTATTTTAGAATTTTCTACGAATTTAAAAAAAAAAAAATTATTTTTTTCTTTTTTAAAATTTTTTTTTTTTTTTAAATTATTTTTAAAGTTTTATTTTATCATATTATATTTTTCTTTTTATTATTTTATTTATTTTAATTTCCACGCACACACACACACACAAATTTTATTATAAATTTTAATTTCCCACTAATTCATTTACTTTTATTCAATTAAGAATTGTTCCGCTTTTCTCGCAATCTAAATAGAAACTGTAAAATTTTATTAGACTCGCTCTTTATATACGCTTATGCTTATAGCTTATGGCCGTGGGTCGGTCTCTCGGATCGACACGAATCGGGTCGGTTGTTGGTCGTTCGCTCGCTAGTCGTTTGTGGTCGGCGTCGTTTTCAATCGTCCTGCACGCGACGAGGTGAGAGAGAGAGAGAGAATACCAGCGTAAAACGAATGAATGAGCGCGAAAGCACAACTCGAACTGAAATAATGACTACCATACATCATCATCATCATCATCATAACTAACAAGCAACCAGCAACAAACTAACAAGTATAATCCATAAAGTGTGGGTGTATGGTGCATAATAAAGCAGTCTCACACTCTCAGGAGCGGATTACATACAGACAGAGAGAGATATATAGAGAGAGTGGAGTTAGAGTAAGTGAAGTGAGAGTATTTCATACTATTCGATTCGATTGTATTCTAGAATACATATGTGTTCGATTGATTGATCGTATTAACTTCCGAAATTCTTTTGCATAAAGAGCAAACAAGAAGGCAGCAGCAGGAGAACAGTAAATAGCCTCATCTGATACTGAATCTCAGGCTGACGCTGAGATTGAGGTTGAAAAAGCTGAGGTTCGACAAACTAAATTTCAACATTCATAACTCAAATGCATGGTATGCAATATATAATGAAAAATTTAATCCTTTCTTACATCGTCCTCACACATCATTTTCGCCATAAAATGAATCAATAATTATTTAATATAATAAATTGTTGAATCATGAAAACTTATTAAATTTATTGAAATCCACTATACTTATTAGATAAGTAGGATTGGCACCTACCTAACCTAAGTAAAATCGGATTTTCCATGTGATTTTTATATATGTATTAAGTAATTAGCATTAATAAATTATAGATATAATATGTACATTAGACTTCTTGGATTTCTTTTGCCATTTCATGGACAACAACATATTTTTAAAACATTCTATCATCTCCTGGTGTTCAATTATGATTGGTTTCTTTAGAAGCAATATTTGTTTGTTCAACCATTCAATCACAATCAGCAGTTTTACAATAATCGCATTGAATGAAAATCTGGTTGGATTGTGCAAGGGATCTGTGTTTTTGACACAATGTCAAACTAACCCCATCATCATATAACAAAAGATTATGAGACATGTAAGTAAATTGAAAAAGTTATTGTATAATAATGTAGAAAAAAGTACGGCAGAATGAATTTTAATACAAAATTTGCAATGCCAGAAAAAAAGAAAATGCTATGAATCTCACTCAATTTCATTTATTAACGAATCCAATTAAAATGCTGTTGCAAGTGCGTGACCAAAACTGCGCAAGCGTGAGATTTAGTTATAATGAGAGAAATAGAGTGAGAAAGTATGTAAAAGAAAAGAAGAGTGAGCCCAGACCAGGAACAACGTTTAAAAATTGTTTTCAGAAGAAAAAAAAAACAAAACAATACATCAGTTTCTTCTTAAATATCCATACAAACACAAAAAGCTGAGAAACCCAATAAAAGACCCCTAACCCTAAGAAAAGAAATATGTATATGAATTTCATCATTACCAAAGTTATCAACAATCTCCAGCATTATATTCTAATTTACTCTTGTCAAATATGTATTTATTTTATTATAGATACAGTCTCCTACCCTGTCTTGTATTATTAAAATCATGTGATATATTTAGGTTAGATTGAGTAAGGTTAGGTCAGGACTGAGTAAAGCCCATAGCTATGGTATTGTGATGGCTATGGTATTGTGATAGCTCTAGAGGAGTTATTCCTAGACAGTTAGGAGCCATTTTGTAGGATTTCCATTACTTTTATATGAGTAATTTATGAAATGCTCTTGTGAAACATCAAATGTACAAGGTGTGTGTTAAAAGTTTCCGAACTTTTCTGGCAGGGCATTTTCTGGTGCCGCCATCTTTGTGTGAGTA
>JBANCV010001308.1:2356-12654 GCA_037040105.1 Amiota albilabris
TTTTTTTTGTTTCTTGGCTAACTCTTCGGTGATAAAATTCACTTGCGATTCCGAGTCTAATAAAATGCTTGCAATTTGTTGTTGTCCAGTTTGTCCATGAATGTTTGCAACGAAAGTACCCAAAATAATCAGCCACTGACACGTGATTGGCAGCTGCTATGATATTCAATGGTTGTGTGGTTGTATTAATTCCCGACGATCAGCTGATGGTTGAAAGAAGACCTTACAATGTATCGATTTACAAACTGAAGTATTATGTACCTTTTTTAAACAATTTGGGCATAGCGGGAATTCTTTTACAAATTTAAAACGATTCGCGACATTGATAGCAGCAAAGGAATTACATGCAGGAATAAAATGATCGTTGATTTACAAGATGTACATTTCTTTCCTTGGGGTTGCATCGTGTGAGCAACAGACATTTCTGTTTTTCCAGCATTTCTAAATTCACTTTTAAATTTCGAATGTCTTGAAGTATTTTTTTCGGCGGATAGATGTTCGTACCGTTTGTTGAGCGCTGTCTCACAATCACTCCACAATGGAATTTTGTCGTACTTCAAACTTTCTTCCTATTTTGACTTTGTTTTTGCATCTACCTTAGACATCACAATGTGTATGAGACAGATCAAGGTTTAAATTGCATATTTCTCACTGGATGTCAAAAGCGTGATCAATATATACGTAGAATATCCGAGCGATATTCCACATTGCCTTTTTAATACGCACTTGATGCCATTAAGTTGTTAAAGAAAATCAACTGACAATGGTTCTAAGTCAATAGAAAGTTGACTTTTTACTCGTTTTTTTCTAGGCATTTGATTTCTAGTTTTGTTTTGTATTTAAAAAAACAATGTAAGAACTAAGTATGCAGATCGCTATGTGCAGTCGATGAAAAGAATCAAAAACAAAAGCTTAGCTACCGACGAATGTAGGCAAAGCAGAAGTAACAGAAACAAGTGACGGACCATTATGTGCCTGTTTATATACAACCATATGCATGTGAGTAATTCTTTACTAAAAAAAATTATAAATCGAATACATATTAGTATGGAATTGATCTTTACTACTGCAATCCCATATGTCACTTGCATTCGTTATCTGGCAAAACGGATTTATTTCGATGTACAACAACAATAAGACCCTGGTGCCTATGGAATGGAACATCCAGGATCCTTCCTTCGACGAACGATCCAAATTGTACGTGCGTCTATGTCCATCCGGGGCACCAAAAAATGTTAGTGTAAATCACTAATGCTGATGTGCCAGCAACTTATTATATTAATTTTACAACGAACACACGTGCACTCCATGGATTCTCATAGATAAGTGATTTCACTTATTTAGGCAAACGAACAGAATAAAGATCAAATACAAATTAAAGAGCATATATAAAATAAGAGCAAAACAAAATAAAGAACATGAATTTACTTAATACTAATATGTGATTAACATGTGAAATGACTAAACAACCATGTTCCACACTTCATTTAGTCCGATGAACTATTCCATATGGCCCATTTTGGAGCAAGCGGAGAAATAAAAAATATGCAAGTATGGATGCGCTGAAGAAAGCCATTGTGCGGGAATGGCCAAAATACTTCAGGACCATATTCGTGCAGCACGCAACTCATTTTTTAACCGTTTGAAATTAAAATTAACAGTTATTATATTAAAACAGTATATTGTATATTTTACAAATAAATTAACTACACTCCAAAAACTGCGGAAAGACCACCCGTTCATAAAACATACAAAAGTTCGTTGAGAATAGAAAACAAAGTCACCAAGAAACGTTACAACTGCCAATTTTTTGAGCACGTGTCAAACAGTTGTAATGTCACCACTTCCTGTGCATTCTGTGCTGGTAACCATACGACGTCGTCGTGCATAAATACAGGTACATTTCTTTGTGCCAACTGTACCAGAGAATAAAAACGTTTTCTAGCGGGTGCTTGAAGAATATAACATCGGCATAGTCGAAGATACCCTTCTTTCTGGTTTTTTATTATTTTGATTTATTCCAACGTAACATATTGTATTATTTATATAAATCAACCCAAGTAAATTTTTTTTAGAATATTCATTAACTTCACAGGTATGATATTGATATTTTCAAATGAAACGATATTGATAGTGTAGTAAAATATTCCACTTCCCCCTCAATTTCACCAGTTTTACGATTTTATATGTCAAAGAAGACACTATCGATATTTTTTTAATCCTCCTGCGTTTGGGTTGGATAATTGGTTATATATACTACACTCATAAGGACCGTTTTTTGACTAAAACCATTGCTACGAAAGGAAAAGTTATACTTTTTCAAAGTAATCTGTTTTGTGATGAACATTTCATTTGTTTAAACTATTAATTTAACATTTTACGAAATATCTTGTAAACCTCCTTCAGTTGACAAAACTAATCGAGCCAAGGCATGCAAACTCGTTTTAAACGTAATGTTGCATTTTAGGGAATTTCTGTTTTATCGAATAGATCAAAAATTTCTTTGTTAAAGTAATAAAACTAATAACAACGGGGTTATGTTTAAAATGTTCTGTGATCACATATTTATTACTGTGCATTTGAAGTAAAAGTGAATTAAAAATTTGTTTCAAGTTGGCATGTTGCCAACAACAAAAGCGGAAGATACCAAGTTGGTAAAGAAGAAGAAACAAAGCAAACAACAGGCATCTTAGGAAGTTTCTGTTGTATTTTTTCTTTTCTCAACTCATTTCTCCGTAAGAAATCAATTGCCAATAAGAGAGCCACAGGAATACTATGTTTAGTAGGTTTCATTTTATTGCAAAAATTTGTAATAGAAACAAAAAACTGCTGATAAGCGATCACAGGAAACAACATAATTAATGTACAGTAGAGTTATCACGTAAATTGTTACATTTGTCGGGAAATTAATTAGTTAAAATTTTTATTTTACAACTTTAAGAGTAAGATTGTAATAATTTAATCTTAAATTATCTTATTAATTGTATAAAAATACTCTCAAAAACGAAACCTCTCTGAGTGCTGTGACACTTAAAGTTTTGTCGAGAGGATTGAAAAACTCCCCTGCATGTTTTTTTTTCTTGTTTCTCTCCTTGTCTTCCACCATCAGATTCAATGAGAGAAAAATATTGAAAAATCATTTGTGTTTATCTTGGGTGCAGTTGATTCTTCTGGTCGGAATTGCGTTTTTTTTTTGGCATAAAATAAATGATAATATATTTTTATTTTAATTAAATATTTTTGAAGTCAAAGTATAAATAATTTGAATTTAAAAATGATCTCGGTGCAACCATATTACTTTTCTTGGATTGCACAGTGCACTGCATGATCAGTTGATCACGCAAATCCGACCAGTGCGTATAGTGCAACAATTGTAGGTAGCGCCAATTTGGGGTGTTACGTTCTCGATAATTTCTCACTATTATGTAACGGCACACGCAAATTCCTGAATTAAAGCAATATGCGCTTATGCGATTGGTATCAAATGCGTGTTGGGATTTATTGTGAATGCACAAAAAGATACCTCATTTTTACTATCTGCACTGCTTTGCACCCACTCTCGCCCTCTCTTCTTATACCCATCTTCGACTCAGTCAAGTCACGTCACACAACAACGAATTTTTAGACAACAAGACTAAATATAGTTCTCCGGGAATGATATCGGTTGCTTCAATTTTTTTCAGTCTTTCTCCGAGAAGGACACATTGAAAACAAAAGATGAGTCTTTTTTGTGAGCTTTGGCTAATTTAATAAAAACCTAACCGAGGTGCCTGTGTATTGTGTATAGGTAGACCTCATTTTTGCGTGGGCGGTTATAATTCCACTTTAAACAAAGGCTGTGGAATTTTTTTTATCATTGAAATTGATTAAGGGCTACTGTTTTGAAAAATTGAGTTACAAAAATCTGTTGCGTGAGGGCAAGCATCGACTAAAATGAATACAATAGAGCAAGGGAGGAAGAGAGGAGAATGAAGTGTGAAAGAGCTGGAAAAGTGGTATGTGTGAGTGTGTGTAGGCCACATCGTCAGAAAGGAATACAAGAGAGGAGAATAAAGTAATAAAGGGATTGAGCTGTGGGTCAGTGAAATAAATATAATGAGTTAAACGTAGTATATGTGTGAGAAATGTGATGGCATGCAAGTCGAGGAAAAGAGAACAATAAGGAATATTATACATAAAAAAGATTTCCCGGCGCTCTTTGCTACGCCCTCTGTCAAAAAACGGGGCTTACGTATGCCAAACAAAAGAAAAAAAAAATGCTCGATATAGCTGTGGGCGTTGTTTTTCATTTTCTCTGTCTGTATCAGTTGCGAACCGACGCGTTTGTGTCCGTTCCAATTGTCATAGTTGATTTCGTTCAGCTCGTGCCTCTTGTGATCGAGATGCACGTAATTGAAACATTCTCACACGCGCATTTTCGTTATCTTGTTGTTTTTTTTTATCCGTTCTTTGTGCTCCCATATTTTGAATGTTTGTTGCATTATTTGTTCGACGGCCTAAATAGGCCCCCCTGCATCTTGCTGGCATTGTAAACACGCATACAATGGACCCTTTATCTATTTGCAGATATCCAGGCGTGCGTTGCTATGTTCTTGCTAACAAAATAGGGTTTATCTATGGCAAAAATGCCAAATTAGCAAATTACATGAACGACCAATTGTGTTTGTATTTGGCAAATCAGATATTGTCGACGAAAACTCGATGAACTGAAAGTAACAATTGAAAATGCCGAAAAAAGTGAAAAAAGTTAATTTGTTGAAATAAGTACGCAATTATACGTTCTCTATTTGTTGTAAATCAATTGTTATTTAAATTAAATTTGCAAAACATTAGACTTTTGGGCAGGCATGACAATTCATCATAAGTTCGCAAACTTGGCAGCCCTCACTTTTCTTGTATGGAGTAACGGTCACTTTGTTTGCCAGTTTTGCCACGTTGCGAGAATGCTTCTATTGTCTTTCATTGTAGTCTGTTTCTGCGTTGCCATTAGTAACGTAACTTTATGCTGAGAGAGAGCAATCACAATATTGACACACTTCTTTTCGATATCGTGTTGGGCTGTTGTTCACTTTAACACACAAAGTGACCAAATTGTTGTTTTACATTTGTGTTGGAAAACGGTGTGCCGATAATGTATTTGGTCTTTTAGTATTTTATTACCAAACTGTCACAGTCACAAAACACGTGTAAATTTCTTATAAAATAATACAATCACTTCGTTCTGATACATACAAAATGCAGAATGAAATATCAAAGTGACACGACGGTTAAAAATAATATGAAATAATTTTTAATATTCAGATGGATCAATTAAGTATTAATATTGACATATTTATTTCTGATATATTTGACGAAGGCTACTTGATCGATTTGTCTCTAATTGTTTGGAATTATTGAAACGAAAATACAAAAACCGCTATTCAAAAATGGTAGGTGGGGACAGAAGGATAAAAAATACCTTATGACCTATCCTAATATCTACCAAATATATATAAAAAAAAAAAAAAATCAGTCGGGCCGTTTCGTAGAAGTTTTTGTACTAACCCCGTGACACGAGATTTTTATAATACTTCGATATTATAAATAAATATGTCGATGTCACAAAACCCAATGTACTACAATCAGTCAAGAACAACTGACACCATGCACTTCTATCACAAATTAAAAGCAATTAAGGAAGAGTTCGACACTTTACTGCAGCAAGGCATTGTACGTCCTTCTCACAGCCTATGGTCGAGCCAGGACGTGATGTAAGTTAAAAACTATATTCGAAACGAATTTTTAGCAAAATTGACATCAACAAGGCGTACTAGAATATACCGATGCATCCACAAGATGTCGCGAAAAATATAAAAGGGTAATAAGAGCTAAAACTATGAGTTTTGTAAATAAGATCAAAAATTTACAAAATTTTAGTTTTTGTTTTTTATAATAATAAAAGTTTTGAAAACCAAAAATTCTATGTCTTATTATTTAATTTGCTTCGTCGGTCAAACTATGAGTCGACTTCTGCTGCGCAAATCTACCAGAAAATATTTAGAATAAGACATTTCTGTTGTAATAATTACATTTTAGCAACATGGTTACAATAACAACATTCAAAAATATAGGTTGTGTTAAGTACCCGTGTTTGAAGATAGAGGACGTTCTTGAGTTAGTGTTATCATCTTGTGCTGCATCTATCAGACGATGCTATTACAAATTTCAGACTGATTGATAGATTGGTTTCGATTTGGCAGCCATCCGAGTCAGAAGTGTTTCGTGTTTTTCGCTAAGATGGAAAAAAACAGTATCGTTCAGTAATTCGATTGTTGTTTTTGGAAGGGAAAAAATTCAAGCAGATGAAAGCAAAGTTGGATGCTGTTTATGGAGACATGTCCCCAGCTATGACCACAGTTAGATATTGATTCAACAAATTTAAAGGTGGGCGAACATCCGTTTTTGATAAGGAGCGACCAGGAAATCATTGGAAAAGTCCACGACATGATTCTCGCTGATCGACGAACGAAAGTGCGCGAAGTTCAAAGGCCGTAGGTGTGTCGACCGGAACGCAATTAATATTTTACATGATAAGTTGACAACGTAAATATTGTCGGCTCAATAGGTTCCACGATTGCTCACGCTGGATAACAAGCGGATGCGGCTGTTAAGTCCGTAGCAGTAGTTGGGGCAATTTAAACGAGATCCGGAGGACTTTTTGCATCGAGTTGTCACCGTTGACGAAACCTGAATTCATCATTACACACCGAAAACTAAGCACCAAAGAAGGCGGTCCTATCGGCCGGTAAGGTCATGGTGGCGATTTTTTGGGATGCGAAGGGCATCATCTTCATGAATTTTTTATAAAAATGAAGAACAATCAATGAACAATACAACAGTGAGTTATTGGACCGCTTCGACAAACAATTAAAGGAGACACGGCCGCGTTGGGAAAAAAGGTGTGGTTTTATCACGATAAAGCAAAAGCACATTCATCTTGTTCCCTAACATGAAAAAATGACTCGCGGGAAATAAATGTAGCTCAAATGAGGAAGTAATCGCCGAGACGAGGTGTATTTTGGAGAGTTCGACAAATCCTATTTTTTGGAGGAGTTAAAAAATGGCAAGAACGTTGGGTGAAGTGTATCTTTCTAAGAGGGGGACTATGTTGAAAAATAAAAAACATTTTTTTTGAAAAAAATGGTGTGGAAAAAAAACTAAAACTAGGGCCACTGATGATGAAATATCGGCAAATAATTGGCTGGTGGAATACATGAATGAAAGCTTCTATAAACATGTACATTTCCAGATGTGCAATGTTTGTGATAGATTCTGGTGGAGCAATAAAACAGTTATTGCCACCAAAATTAATAGATTTCATAAATGATACTGTAGGGAAGCGATATATTCAGTATATTTTATGCAAAACTTGTTACCTACCGCTCGTGCATAAATAAAAAGGTGCCACAGTTAGCTGTATGCAATGCCAAAAAGCTAATTGGACAAGTAATCAATGTACCAATCAATGTTGACAAAATGGTGAAAGCACTGCCGCGAAATTTACAAAAAATCATTCTATTCATTAGAAATTCTCGCAACAATCACATTGTGCCACACTTGGCCAAGGCGACTCTCTCGCTCTCTGGCCTCGCTATCTGCTTGTACGATCTACTCATCATATTCCAACGGTAATTTTCTTGTCTGCTTATTTTTAATATAAAAGGCTTAGCTCAACTTAGTCTACAATTTAATCACCTACAATTCTCCGACATATATCGATTTAATAAAAAAATTTCTTCTTCCGCATAAGGCAACATTACATCTTGTTAGACCCTTGCAACATAATAATTAGCATCATGTTAATTACAGATCCTACGCATTGCCATTAAAAGCTTACCCACAAGTTTTAAGCCTCCATGCTTGACGACTTTACATGTATATCTGCACTTAGATTGTTGATTAGGAGGACGTCTAACGTACTGCTTTTTATTGCCGTGATCAAATTGTACGATTTTTGTCTCATCCGTCCATAAAATATTTCTCCATACACTCTCTGACTCATTTACAATTTTTTTGTCAAAGTCAGTCTTTTTTTTTGAATGAATAGTCTACAATAAAGACACCGTTTTTGGTCTCAAATTCTGATTCAACAAGAAAGAATATAAGCAAATAATTTTATTGAACAATCTCAGTCTCCGTCATCTCAGTTTTATATCAAAAGACATTTGCTCACGTCTACTCTCTTCAAATGTGAGTACTTATCTATGTTTGTCTCTTTCATACGTACTTGCTTCGTGAAGGCGTAAATGAGACGGTATGGTCAAAGAGAGAATTGAGAGAATAACAAACATGATGAAATATCTAAATCGTTTAGATGGGCGTGCAGACAGAGCTCTCTCTCTCATGAATAAAACCGGTCTTTGTATCGTGATCTTAATTGATCTTTGCTTTTCTTTCGCGTTCACATCGTGCACTTTTCACTATGGCCTCGACGTCGCAAGCAAGCTCAAAGGAAAAGGAACAAGTCAGGAAAACAGTGTCGTCGTCGTCGAATTCCGAAGACGAAAATGAAGAAATATTTCAACTGAACAATTAAAATATATTATCAAACCAACGCCGTCTCAATTTAATGTAGATAATGTATTCGTATTACAGCTTCGGCTTCTGGTTTTATTATATTCTGCTGTGTTGTACTTCATACAGAGATGCATGGTACAACACTAGCAAAACCATTAAAATCCATGAACAAAAGATTCCCGATAGTGACAATACTTTTCTGTCTCGCGGAGCAAATAGTGTATAATAACTGGACGCCAAGAAAATGTTTAAAATGTATAATTTAATGTCAAGTATTAGGATAAATGATTTAATCTTTTAGCAGTAGAAAGAAAACAAGAAATATAAAATAATAAAGGCTTTTGCCATTCAATTTTGTTCTTCTTTTTCTTAATTTTACGTTTCTATTGGCAAAACTTAAAGACAGCGTAGGTATACAATGACTGATATATAATCAGACTTCTCCTATAACTGAAAATCTATTGGATCATTTTTTTTTTTTTTTTTTTTTTTTTTTTGTTACTCGAACAAGGGAGAGTACATTTTCGAAAGAGGTATCAAAATTAATGTTCTGTTTTTTCATATACAATAGATTTGGTGGACGGCCCTATCAATTGCTCTTGGACTCGATGTGCGAGGGGACATTATAAAGGGTGTTCCATGCATTAAGCGTTATCATCAATTATTTTGTCCAACAGCAGGCAATAGTTATCCCATGTAAGTATTAGCCCGATACACTGCACGCAAAACTAATGCATACATTTTTAGAGACAAAATTGAACGATTTATCGATGACAATAAAGCTCTTATGCGGCGAATGTATGGAGATTTTGAGATGAACATTAATATGGGGGATCCACGACAGCAAACCAAAACTCGAAAGCGTCGCTTTATTGATGAGTATAAGATTAAAAAATCTGGCATTTTGATACAAATTATAATTACTTACCTTGCTTTTTTCAGGCCAAATGAATTTTTATCTTTAAATATTCATTCTTCCGGAAGCGGTAGTTTTTCAGATACAGAATCAGGCGATAGTTATTTTGGGAAACTACGCCATAAACGTCAATCTAGTAGCAATAATAATAAACAAAATAACAGGCCACCTACTGTAGAAAATCCTGCAAGTGGAAGGTTAAAACCTTAACGATTCACTTTGAAAGAAATAAAATACATTCTATGCATTCCAGAAAAGACGCTTGTGAATCAAGAATTGAAGTAGTAACGCCATATTGGGCTTCAAATTCAGCTGGGAAAATACGAGCAATAGTTAATACACAACACTTCGAGCAGGCGATTCACCAAGAGGTTTGCAGGTACGCTTCATGATTATAATTTTTTGTATTGATTTTAATATTTTTGGCATACGTTGTATATTTTTCTAGTAAAACTCAAACGCCGCGTTGTAAAGACGAGTGTGGCTGTGAACAGAAATATAAATGGCACCGTCTATTGGCTTATGATCCGGACAATGATTGTAAAGGCATATTTATGGATTGGTTCTTATTTCCGTCATGTTGTGTATGCAGATGCAGTCCCTAAATATTTGTATTTTCCTACTTTTCACTACATTGGTACTGCATTAAATTTGTTTTCATTTGTTATCTTGAATTTCTGAATTACATACTGAATTTCCATTAAAAATTGGATCGATAGATCAGCCCGCGAGCGTATCTAGAATAAATTAAAAGAAAATATTAACTCATAAATCACTAAACTTCATAAAAGGAGGCTATGACAATTTATTCAATTAAAAAAAAAAA
>JBANCV010001310.1:0-16755 GCA_037040105.1 Amiota albilabris
TCTTCACGGGGTTGAGGAGGGTATTTTTTTTAGGTTTTTTAAAAGGGAGTCCTGAAGAAAAACTTTTTCTTTGTAGGTACCAAAAAAAAAAGGAGAAAAAAAAAAAAAAAAAAAAAAAAAAACAGGTAAAACAAAAAGAAAAGCATAAGGAAAACGAAAGAAATATATGTTATTTCACGGCAAATAAAAAGCATCATAAAAGCATAAATAATCATAAAGAAAAAATATACAAGTAGCAGTTGCAGGGAAATTTTCTGATTTATTATTTTTAATATTCTATTTTATTATACTTTTCACCTTTCACACATACATCTGAATGGAAAAATTGTGAAATACATAATTATCACCATCATCATCATCATCATCATCCAGCCACCATCACATATATCGTGGAATATAAACCATCTCCAGATGATTTCAAATTTTTTGTTCCCTGAGCTGAATTTATCCAGATGCTTGACAATATATGTACATTGGTCATGACATTTCGCTTTTAAGGATATCTTTAATTATATTTTATTTTACTTCCCATCATCATCATCATCTTACCCAATTCAGTGATCTATGTTGTGAGTATGATGTTTCTATATTGATTATACATAATTTATTGTACAATTTTCCACAATTCATTCAACAATGATTTTTGTTGTTATTAAATGAATTACCAGAAACGATCAAGTCAAATTTTTGTAGGCGCTGAATTGCTTTTCCTAATTCTGTTCTATTGCTTGCTATACACATCTAAGACCTAAAAGAATATCATTAATCAAAGCTAATTAAATCGATTAACAGATGACGCGATACAAGCTTGACAAATAATCAAGACAAAATTGAAATAACGCAGATTTTTCTTCTTACTTTTATGGGAATAAAATCCAAGTGTACTGAAGTTGCATTGGATTTAACGGTTAATTAAAGCCAAGTACAATATTTATAAAAGTACAGTCGTTGCAAGCGACACCAACTCCAAATTGGTTCTTGGACAAGCCAATTTCGGACATTTTGGACAATAGATAAAAAGATGACAAGATTCAAGAGACAAAAAGAGCCTGATTTTTGAATTGAAAACCAAAAGAAAATCAAATTTATTATATTGTATTTGATACTTTTTTTTTTTTTTTTAAAGAAAAACTCCATTAAATATGAATGAGTCTATGAAACAGGGCACCGAAATTTAGCATCACGAAGAAAGATGGAAATGATTTACTAAAAAATGTGTTAAGAATAGATTTATTGGGAAAGGATTTTTGTGGATTTTGTTTTATCAAAACCACAAAATTTACCTTGACTCGGATAATGAAAACTTTCGCTAATCAGCTAAACAGTTTAGTACATAAATATTGGGTCTTATAAAAATCTCCGCGGTTTTTGGCTAATTTTTTTATGCAAAATCAATCTTCACGAAGTGAATAGTATTCTAAGTTTATCATGAAGTTCATAATGCATAGAAGGAGACATCGTAGACACCAAAAAGTCTATATCTTCATGGTCAACGCAACCAAACCATGTCCGTCTGTCCGTCTATCTGTATGTATGCAAACTAGTCCTTCAGTTTTTGTCAGAATCAGCCTTAAAAACACCTTCTCAAATTCATTTTCTTATCAGAAATACTCTTCTGTTTTTTATGCTATCATCTTGAAAGTTTGAATACAATATGTTTCTGATTCATATTCATCAACCATGTAAATTTCAACATGCATAGCTGCCATACAAAAAACGTTTTCTAGGCAATACGTGAAGAATATTATATCTTCGGCATAGTTGAAGATATCCTTCTTTCTGGTTTATAGTAAAAAAGCATCACATTGAGTATTTCTTCAGATATTTCACTCATATTCAAATTAGTATAACTTTTAACACGACCACCGAATTACACAGCTGTCTTCACAAGAAATGTAGCATAAAATGTCAACTTTCAAACACGTGTTCGTTTGATTTAATCAGATTAGTATTGCCAGAGAGAGATGGACACAAAAACCATCTAGGGACAAAAAACCACGGAGACTTTATATGACCTAATATATATAGTTAACCTAATAGATAGAAAGAAAAATAAACTTTTTATATCATAATAAGTACGTTTCCAAAATTATCTTCAATCGAACAACTTTTGATTGGATTCAGAAAACAACAGTCAAAAATTGTAAACACATCAGTTTCTATTGGCAAAACTTTCATTGTATGACTGAGTTAATTTACTTGAGTAACTCGATTGAACAGCAATGATCTCTTGTAGTGTTTTTTATCTGTTACTCTTAAATAGAAAGCTTAAAGTTGTTGTTGAAGGCAACTCTTAAACTCTTTTTACTGATGATGTTGCAGTTGCCGCCTGTAAAAGCGATAAGCTTTGAATTTAAAGTTGGTAACGTGGTAATTGGTAATAACAATAGCAGCAACATCAGCAACAACATCACCAGCTACAGCAACAACACTTGAAGATCAATAACCACATAGAAAATAATATTGTACTTATACATGTGTCTAAACACTTTGAGCTTTAGTTAACTAGAACGCTCATACATACTAGTATATTAGTCAGTCAGGCAGTCAAATTGACAGACACACAGACATTCAGTAGGAAGGGGTAATACTTCATGTGCTTCTATTGCTTCTTAAAATACGTGAAGCAATAACTTGCCAGCAACCAGGCAACAACTTTCTTTCTAAGTACATACGTACAATGATTATGTGAAGTTGCGCTGCTGTTGATGATGTACTCCAAACATCTCCAACTACTGAGAAAACTAAGGACAGACTTAAAGTTTTGGTGAGAAACATAAAATGCACACGACTTTGGGGTCAACACGATAGTGATATTTGATAAGCAATTTTCAAAGTGTAAAATTGAAACAAAAGAAGTACAAAAAAATCCAATAACTTCGATTCATCAAACGCATACCAAAAAAAAAAAAAAAGGAAAAAAAAAACAAGTCTTACATAAAGCTCATAGAATGTTATTGTATATAAACTTAAAATTGAAGCATAAAGAAACACACGAACTGAAAATTATGGGAACTTAAAATTAAAGCCACTAACTCACTATTAAGATAAGGAAAAAAATTTGGAATATGAGCGAGTTTCCAGTTTCTCTCGATAGCTTGAAAATTGGTATAATATTAAATTGTTTATGTATTCCACACAGATCATCAAAATAACAATATCTATTTGGACTAGTGGCAAAATTCCGATGAATGGTCTGAAAACTTATTTAATCCCCTGGACCTACTCTCAAGACTTTGGATTTTTTCATCATTGTTAATACTGAAGTTTTTGCGCAATAATCTCATAGGCTATAAGACTAGTAGTACTAGTAGTAGTATTGATAAAAATGCTTCTCTGGATATTATAATATGCAAAGGACCCTTTTCATTTATAGAGATAAACATTAATCGTAGCAATTGTTGCCTACTTTACTCTTACTCTCAAACAATTGCCGCTTTAATAATTTGCCAAAGAGAAACTGAATAAATATGTTTGTGTGAGAAAGTATCCATGTGATATATAGATTCCCACTATCTATCTTTAAAACATGAATTCTATAGCAATGAGCTTTTTGTATTGTAGTATAATGAACTTACAGTAGAGTCAAAAAAAAAAAAATGTACTTCTTATTAAAAAACTATATGAAAAATTATTAAAAACTTGCGAGTTGCAACAAAGTGGATAGCATATAAACATTCTTCATGAAAAAATACATATACATGACAACTTAACAACAGTTTCTCTCGTCCTATTTCATATATATAGACAAGCAGCTACGAATTAAATACAATTTGACAAACATTCTATATATTATTTACTACCATGATCTTTTTTTATACCTATTTTAGAGCAATTTTGTATTCACTTTAAACAATTTGCCAGTACCACAAAGTTTAGAAAAAGTTTCTCTCTTTTTTTATAATAAAAAAAAAAAAAAAACAAAAAACACATGACTTTGCAACACTAATAAAGTACTAGGAATATATTTTCATCAAAATTCATTCATTCATACTTAGCTAAAGTCTTCGGAATTCGTTATGAATCACACTTTCGTATCAGTATATTGCATGAGATTCAATTGAGTTGGGTTTCTGTTCTTCTCCAATCTTATGTTAGGGGAATTTGGTAGAAAAAATAGGACAAAATATTATTAAATTTGTAGACATGAATTAAGGAATATTAATTACATGAATTAAGGGATATTAATTATTATATCATTGATTGACTGATATGATTGATTAATTTACTTAACTATTATTTGATTGATTATATTAATGTTTTATGGATGATTAACCATACTAGAATATAATGTAAAATGTAATAGGAAAATACAAAAAATATACACCTCAATAGCGAATGAGTTCAAAACTCGTGAAACTTTTCAAAAGTCATTTGAAAGTCAAACGTGCAATTTGTACATAGCATTGTATAAAAGAAGGTTAAAGAAAGCTGAAGCAAGAGAAAATAAATTCCAAGAATTAGAAGAAAGGAAGGATAAAAGCAAAAAAATAATATAACTAAGCATTTGCCTTGCCTTTTTTTTTTTATTATCCTTTTGTTTTTCTCATCCTTTGTTGTTGTTGTGGTTGTTGTTGTTGTTGGTGTTATTGTTGTTGTTGTTTTGGTTGTAAGTAAATGCATTGAGCAATTGTTAGTGGCATAAGATTTTCGGGATGGGGGGGGGGGGTGCAAATTCTTGCTTAGGGTAGTCAGCAGGATAACGTATAGTATTATACGTACACACATATAGTATAGCACAGACCTACATTGAGAGAAATATACAGTTAACTGACTGTCATGACAATAACTTTATTATGCTTTAAGTCTTCATGTATTTATTGTTCTGTGCATTGTGCGTTGTCCTTGCTTTTCGTTTTCTTTAACATTTTCTTTGTCTTTCTTTCCTTTGGATAATGCGTGAGTTGTATGTGAAGGTGGAGAATTGCGTTGATTTTGTACTGTTACTTGCTAAAACGAGGGCATTATGACATTATGGCATTATTTATGTGTTAAATGTAAGTTGCCACCCCAACCGAAACACAATCACCGACATCACCCTCAATTCATTTCCTTACTTAACTTCTTTGGCTTTCGTGCTACGTTTAGCAAGTGATATAATAAATAAAGGAAAGGAGCAAGGAATAGAAAAAATAAAAAAGCTAAGGGTTGATAAGGGCACAAAGAACAAAGGCACTTTGAAACTACCCTTGGTAAAGACGAAATGCATTGTGGTAGGTTAGCAAAATGATACAAAAGCCCTTTGACGCAGACACACACACACACACACACTTACATATATCATTGTACTTGAGTATGTAGTATATGTGTGTCTGTGTACATACGCATGATATTCCACTGTAGTATTAAGTGTCAGCCATGTTGGCAACAAATGCGTTTCACTTGGGGTAGGTCGCCTTCGCTTTTTGCCATCATCATATAAGTAAATTGAACAAACATTTAATGTCGCTGGATTGTTAATTTTTGTTCCACCTTTTTTTCCACTTTTCTTCCTCCCCCTTCTCTCTATTCTCATCACTCTTCTCGGCCCATTTCCATTCATTATTCTAAGTTATTTTGTTATTGTACTGATGAATGCAATATGGCAACCTAAGCCGGATAGGAGGCCCCTGACGCCATTTTACTTTATCATACATACTCACTTTACTACTTATAGACTTATTATCATGATGACCTTAGTTACTTGACTATTTACTAACTTATTATGTTGATGACAGAAGAATGAGGAGTTGGTGGTAGTAAATTGTAGTTGTAGGTGTCTTGAACGGAAGTTACATACCGCAGCGATTGCCTTTTAATGTCGTCCTTCGTCGTTCCAAAAGCAACATGCCACTCAAGCAAAATACCAAACGAACTAGTATCTACTCAATCCAAATCAAATATTGTACTTCTTACCGCTCAACTTCTCCATCTTTCCGGCAAACATTAGCAGCCCTACATTAAATTGAAGTAATGGGGAGGCATATAGGTTTACAATATTGTTGCTGTCATTTTGTTTTTTATTTTTGTTTTTTGTTGTATGCAATTGTTGTTGTTGCGTTCCTTTGTCTGACTGTAAAATGACATGCATGCAACGTGCCTCAATGTTAGTTATATCCTTGCTTCACTGCTTCACTGCTACTATGCTGCACTGTACTGCAATGGCTGTGATGTGTGTGTATGTGTGTGTGCAGCGTTTTACTGTTTTATGTACGCTTTTCAAAATGGTTGTCCTCGTCCTCCTCCTCGCCTTTGTATTTTTCATCTACTCCTACTAGTCGATATATATATTGTTATTGTATGCTTGCATGTAGGTGTGTGTGTGTGTGTTTGGGTGTGTGTTTGAACTCATCCCAAATATGTTTCTTCCTCGTACTATTCGTTGTCCTCTTTGATGGCTTTGGCGCAATAACAACACCAACACCAACACCAACACCAACAGTAACACCAACAAATTGCTGGCAGCTGCCAACGCCAAAAGGATTCAGTTGTAGTTCTTGTCGTCTTAGTTGTTGCCTATAGTTCTAGCATTTGATGTTATTGTTTTTGTTGTTGTTCGCTATGTTGTTGTTGTTGTTGTTGTTGTTGTTATTATTGTTGTTGTAGTCGACGCCTATATGTCGGAAATGTTGGCATGTCGTTCGTTGTATTTCTCTACTCTAATATCCTTTATAGCAAAAGTGCTTGACGTAAATTGACTTGTTTTTACTTTTGACTTTTAGTGCGATTTCTACTACTTCGAACACACACACACACACACACACACACACACACACACACAAGCATACATGCACTCACATAAATACATACACACATCCACCCACGAACACATTTCCTATTATTGTATCTCAAACGACTCATACTAGTACTAGTATAATAAAATCATACATACTTACATATGTTGTATTTATATGTAGTAAGTATGTACGTATTTTGAACATTCCTCTTGGTGGCGATGGTGATTGTGTTGATGTTGTTGTTGTGGTTGCCATTTGGATACACCCCAAGAAAGTCACTTTTATATTGGCGGCTCTTACCCAATTCCAGTTGCAATTCCTTTACACATCTACTCATCTTACCTACAAAAACACGTTTTGGCCATAATCGTAGATTGTCGCTTTTAAAATATTTGTACAAAAATTACGACCAATAAAGAAAAGTGTAAAAACCGTAGAATATTTACAAAAACAATAAAAACTCCAACAACAATAAAAATCTAATAAATAAATAAAGAAATTAAAACAAAACGAAACGAAACGAAACGAAAAGAAAACAAACTTAAAGTATTTTGTAAACATGCCTCGACTTGACTGGTAGCCAGGCAGCGGTGATATATTTAATGTCAATGACTCAACTTCCCATTTCTATACAAAATTACGTATTAGCCATACAAAAAATATTTTAGTTCGAATTACAGAAAATGTTTATAGTATTTTTATTTCTGTGTTATATGTACATACATAACATAGTACTTGATATATGAAATATCTATGTATTGAGGTAGGGCTCAATTCCAAGACCAAGCAGGAAGCATCTTTGTACAGATGTACACACATAGATGCAGCATTAAAAAAACTATATATATATGTGAAATTAAATTAATGAATGATCGATAATGTCAAATTGAAGATCAGATTTTGTCACTTAAGTTTGGTGTTTGCAAAAAATCGGTATTAACTCAATCGCCCAGAATCGCCTTTGACTAGAAAATAGAATAGAAAATAATTGTGTTTCATCTAGTCAATGTCTATACCCAGTAAAATTTTTGGAACCTGCAAATTTTATTTGAAATATTAGGATATAGTAAAATTTATCGTGAGAGTATTATGTTAGATGATTATATTCTTGAATCATCTGTTTATTTTGTATTTGCCAAGCATTTTACTTTAAAGCATTGAAAACTTAGGCTCAGTAAAGGCACCCATCATCAGTGGTTTGGATGTCAATAGAAACATATTCCTCCGATGGCCTACAATTGAATACTAAGACCTTAAGTTCATCTAATAGTACTTATGACATCATGTGTGACAAGAACTTAATATTATTGGATAGTTCTATTAGTATTTGCCTCAAGTGTTACTATTCATCAGACAACAACAAATTGGTTCGCCAAATTTCGCACATGGAATTTTAACCTCACAGAATATGCCACAAAGTCACTCACAATCAGAGGTCAATATCATTGAACCGAAGGTCAATGTTGACGCTGACCCATTTCAAAGAGCACAGAATTTTTCATTTATGTTGTAATAATTCACATCGCTCAAATTGGTAAGGTGAAAAATTTGGATAAGTGGCTTCCACATGAAGTCAATGAAAAACAAAAACAATAGCTTTTAGAAGCTTGCTTAACATTGCTCACTAAAAAAATTAATACTTGTATTGAAAAATAAATTACACATGAGAATCGTAAGCATTCAACACAATACATATGTAGTTCGATAAGGATGAGGTACCAAAGCACACCCCCCAAGCCTGTTATTCATCAAAAGAAGCAATCTGACTGGCACAGTTGAAATATATATACTGCAACCAATTGAACCAGTTGGATGATACAAACAATTTAAGCAAAAAACAGCCTAGATTGCTAAATAGATCGACGACACATATCTTAATGCTCTATAATGCCAAAGCTCATGCTAAAGAAATGACTATTGCAAAACTACAGGAATTGGAGTCGGCACTTCTTCAATATCCTTCATTTCGCATTTTGGACAACTCTTTGGAAGAAAAACAATTTTATCTTGACAACGCTGTAAAACTACCTTCTTACAGTTATTGGCGTTCAGAGGTAGATGTGGCTTTAAGATATACATCCCAAATAAACTTGCAAGTATGGTCTTAAAGTAGGTATATTTATTAAGGAAATAGTTCACACAACTCGAATTTGTCTCTGGGAGAGTATTATGTGAAAGAGTTGACTAAATTAATACATGATACACATCGAAATGTTGGTTTGCTTCAATACCTTTGGCAAAGCCGCTTTTAAAAGAACCACACAAGCTATTACTCGTCGGTATATTGCGTTCAAAAAAAAAAAAAAAAAAAAAGAAAGAAATTTCCACCAGAATAAAAAAGCACCAAGAGTCGTAAATGCATTTACGTTTTCTTATGATATCGAATTCACACTAGTTTCATATAAGTCAAAAATGTCCAAGCTGGTTCATGTGCTTTCTTCATGTAATGAAGAAGTTAGGCTATCAAACAATAATGAGAATATCGAAGAAAACAATAAGCAATGCTCTTCTGAGTGTAAGAGAAAAGTATGCGCATACTGCCCATCTAGTAGTAAGCACAGAATAACAATTTCTGTACACGCTTTTTTGAGATTTTTTGATTTCAAATGTCTTTATTTTTACAGATTAAAAAGTTATGATTACAAAGTTTCTTAAAGACTAGAACTTAAGTTTTTAATTGAATATCGCTTAACATCTAATAGATTTTCCTAAGCCTTATATTCTTATTTCTAAATTAAATTTTATATAAATCATACTTTACGAACTTTATAAAGTTTTTACATTTATTATTTCGTATATCTCAGAAAATTACTGCTATTAAAAACTGAGGCACTTTTGATATTTTATAAAAACTTAAACTAAAGTATTACAAACTAGGGGGAAAGGTGGGATATATATATATATAAAGGATGGGAGCTTAACTACTACTATTTACAATTAATTACTATTTACATTTAGAATGAATTATTATAGTACTCATCAAATCTATTTAGTTTTCTTAAATAAAATATTATCTTCAGTCCAGTTAGCTCACGAATCAGACCCAAGCCGTTTAAAGCCTCAAGATGTTTTAGGTGGATGAACTTGAGAGACGTTAGCTCCTCGCAGGAGTCTGGAGAGTGTGACCTTAAAAATTGTACCATCAATGGAATGTCCGATGTGGTTTCAATTTTTGCCACGTATTTCTCTATGAGAATAGAGTCAAGAGGGTTGATACTACACTGCTTATAAAGCATTATATTTGACATGTAGCTCATTGTGTTCCCGACACTATTCTCAATGCAGGATCTTAGAATTCTCCTTTCATACACTTTCAGTTTCAACATGAGAATGGATCTAACACCAAACCATGCTTGAAAGCCATGAAGGAGAATGGGCCTAATTAACTGCTTATACATGGTTAATTTAAATTTTTTATACAGACCATTCCTAGTTTTGAGAATTTTTGCGTAATAAATAGATGCAGCTGACGCTTTCTGAATTGCATATTCAATATGGGAGTGAAAATTCATTCGGTTGTCCAGAATGACTCCTAAATATTTTATTTGAGTTCTCTCCGCAATCGCGTGAGAATCAAGCAAAACCTTTGGACGGAATCTCCTTGCATTCTTGTACAGATGTCCACTAATTCCCCGAAAGACTGTGAATTCACACTTGGCCAGGTTAAATTTCATCTTCCATTTCTGGAAAAATTCACTCAACGTGGACAAATATTCATTGACTAGTCGATTGGCAAGAGCAAGTCTCAGCCTACTGGCCAGAATCAGTATACCAGTCAGTATCTGCATAAATCAACACAAGAATTCAACTGTCAGGAGTTGGTGTTGGGAAATCTGCCATATATAAATTATTATTATTAATTTTCAATGATGTTTGTGACAAAGAAACTTCGATTACTAAGATACGACCATACTAATCGGACAATTGAAGTTACGAAGTTTTAATATTTTATATACAAGACCATCAATCCAAATTGTGTCAAAGGCTTTCTCTAAATCCAATGCCACCCCAATAGTACCTTTACGCTTATTGAGGTTGTCACAGATATATTGAACTGAAAGAGTAAGTGCATCTCCAACTGCACAATTTGGATGAAAACCAAACTGAGATGGGCTTAGTACTGAGTATTCTTCAAAATGGCTTTGCATCTTTTCAAAAACACAGCTCTCGAAAAGCTGGCTCAATGCAGATAGGATCAATATTGGCCTGTAGCCTTTCAAACTGTTCTGCAGGACACGTGACTTCACGATTGGTATCACATGGCTAGTTTTCCAAAAATTTTGGAAAATAACCTATGTTGATACAGTGGTTAAAAACTATCGTGAAGTAACGTAACACGAAGCTGGAGCACTTTTTCAAAACAAAGTTTGAGATGTTATCTCGACCACTTGTCTTTTTACCGTTTTTAAAATTAATGTAAAAACATAGGTCATCAGTTTTTACAAAAAGTGTCCTGTACTCGGGGGGTATCAGATCACCATCCGCACATGCTGCCGAGCCATCAAAAGTCAAAATGGGATTGTTGGAGTAGTCCATGTGAAGCGATAAAAATCGTTCCACCTCCAGACGATGTTCCATTGAACTCATATCTGCAATTTGCTTATGTATTCTTTTGAAGGAGCAGGCCAAAGCCTTAAACTTATCTGTTGCTATTACTAACAGATTACTTCTGCACACGCTGATATATGATTATTATATATAAATTAATCAAAAATATCCACATAACAGAGTTCCTTCATTAGGTCTAAGTATTATATTTAACATTCAGTCATAAAATTAAACTGAAGTCTCAGTTCAGTTAACTATTTTTGTGATTTTGAAAAAGACTATTTTGAAAAGTAACCCAAAAATATGAAGTTGTAAATAAACTTTATATCTTTTTTTTAATTATTGTAGATTCATTAAACGTATCATAACTAATATAACAAATTAGTAAAATAGATATTTTTGTATCAAGGGAACAAGTGGTAAGTACTTGAAATTGGTCGTAGTCGATTCGACAAAGAACAACCTTAGGGTACTATGTAAAATTAGAACAACCTGCTAGGGTTAATTGTAAGGAAATATTATGTAATTGAAACTATAACTAAAACTAGAGGCTAATTGTAGGATTGGGAAAATTATTGAGAATAACATAGGATGATGCGAAAAGAATGTGTGGAATTTTTATAGTATTTTCCGCAAGCAATGTTTTGTCTTTAGATAAGATCGAGGTAATGAATCGCATGCTATTGTTATTTAGAATTTTTGAGCAATTGACTTTTTTATTGGCTCACTTGTTAATATGATATATAATTTACTTCTTTGTCAAGATACCTCCGTTAGCTAAGCACACTTGAAAATAACGAAAATAAAGCTCTTGGATATCATGTACCAATATTGTTTTAATTGATTGTTTTCTTATAAGGTTGATTATACGTATGCGTATCGATTCTAATCATTACATAGTTTTTTATTTGAATAGTGGCAAGTAAAGTTACATATAATAATATTGTCAATTTTATCCATGAGGTCTAATAAATAAATATGAAAGAGTGTATCAGCATTTACTTTACTTTGCTGGAATCTGTTTTCATGGATAATGTTAAATTGTTATTAATAATTACTTTCAATTATTTGTTAAGCAATATGTTGTAAATTCAGATGGTGGTATGCTGACATTATCAAATATGTTACATTTTTTGCTTATTTATTACTATGACCAAAGACCATTGACAGTTCATTTGAGTGATTATTTTTATACCTTTAAAGTATTTTAAATTAAAAATTTAGTCCAAACCGGTTTCAGCATCACTTAGTTAAAGAGAATCTTATTTTCTAGGCTTAGTTGAGAGTTTGACTCTATCAGATGATACATTTTTCTTATTTCCATAGTGAGTTGCATCTGCATTACAAAAAGAGAAAGTTGTCCAATCTATTGTATATACATAATTCCATAGTCTTTGATTCTAAATGATTTGAACATCATCATCAGCAATGTCAATGATAAATATTTGAATATTATACAATAACTAGCTGTACCCCCCACGCATTGCTAAGGCTGGTCAAACAGTATTACACATATAGAGTGGACATTAGCTCTGATTTGAATCAGAGTTCTGAAGACAAAGAAACTGATTCAGATAGGATTCCTAGCATTAGAAAAAAATACAGATCATCAGAACAGTCAACAGAATATTAAGGTGATAACGAAAATGAATCTCGATTGTCGAAACGCTCTAAAAAGCCCCGTAAAGATGATGTGACAGTGTGTGAGCTATGATTTGAAGCAGAACATTCGAACTTTGGTTAAGTTTGTTAAATTTGTATGTCCTTTTGTAAATTAATTACCTCTTATTATTATAATTAATCTCATCGCAAAAATAATATACAATACATATTTTATAAAAAACCAACATAAGAAAATATTAACTTATTTAGAAAGAAACTATAATTTTTGGAAGGTTTCTTATAATTCGTCAGCTCTCGTATATTAAACATTGGTTTAATAGATACATTATTCGGCGCATCTTGCTATGACATTGCTGAAAAAAACATATGCATGTACATATTTAAAATATATGTATATAATTATGACAACTATCTTTCAACTTAAAAGAAGGCAAGTAACAATAACGTATTGCTGGGGCTCAGGTTAGTCAAATATTGTTAAACATATAGAGTGTACAACTCGCTTACGATATTGTGTCCTTTATGTTTTGTCTAGTCTTTATGTTTTATTATAAAAGTATGCTTCATTTTTTATATTTAAAACACACACATAATGTGATTAATAATAGATGTCGTACAATTTTACGATAGTACAACAAATGGCATTATACATTACGTATTAAAATATATTTTTATAAATATTATATTTATAATGGTAAGTATCTAAATAATAATAATTATCCTAAAACACTATTCTAATTGACTGTAACTTTGTGTGAAGATTTCAGAGCAATCGGTAAAGTAGCTTTCCAGTTCTGAGGTCATGAATATACGAACATTTACATTTTTATATATATTGATTTTTAGGAAACGAAATAATAAGAAAGGAATTCATCTTTAAAGAATATTAGAACATTAAAAAAAAAAGCATACAAAAATTCAGAATAAATTTAAAATAAACACTCATTTGCAATTAAAGATCAAAAGTGATACTCATGCATACTTAAAGGAACATTCGGCATTTTTGTATTGATACCAAAATAGTCCAAGAACTGACTGACTTAATTGAAATTACATCATCTGATAGTGCCAGGGGGTGAGGTAGATATTGTTGAAAAAGGTAGTTGATAGTAGTAGGAAGACAAAAAATATATTTATCTATAAAAAAGGTAAAAATGAAGAAACAAAAAAAAAAACCAAATACATATGGTGTGTTTGTATATCGTTGATGTAGTCGAATTCGATTATATTAACATGTCTGTTGCATTCATTAAAAGAACAACTCATGTGTACATTTTCTAATTAAAAATTGAAATATTCCAAGCACATCAAATGCACATGGATATCTATAGACTCACATATATTCTATATACTTGTAGATGTATACCATACAGTCATCGACAGGACATAGAAGACAGCTAACAATGTGAAGAATAAATCGAATGTGATGCAGGACAGTGCAGGATAGGATAGGATAGAACCAGACTGGACAGGACAACGTTGTAGTACATGATTTTCAAAAACCCTTATATTGATGTTGTTTGAGTTTATACAGATATACATATATGTCCATGTGAGTTACTGTTGTTGTCATTTTCTCATGATGTTGATGAACACGAAATCATGTCTGTGCGAGTGTGGAACAAACAGCAAACGAAAAATGATAAAAATGTTAAGTAATAAAGTAAAAACAAGTGAAATAATAAAACAAAATAAAAAAAATTAAAATAAAATAAAATAAAATAAAAAGAAAACGAATGAATTGAAACAAATTTCACAAAAACTTAAAAAGAGAGACATGAAAGAGGCGTGAGTTGATGAGATGAAGAGGATTGAAGATGATGGTGGTGCTGGTGGTGCTGGTGGTGATGGGGTAATGGTAGGGCTTATAGATGAGGTAAATTAATAATAGGAATGAATTGATAAAAATGAAATAAAAGGCAACTATCATTGAAAGAGAGAAGCAATTGAAGAACTTATTATACAATGGGAAAAAAAAAAATATGCATCGCACATAAGATGTTGGTTGATGGGATGGTGGGAAAAACTATCGACCTTAACCAGAGACATAAAGTGACTATTGTTTAATAAATGATACTTTTCGTTAATACTATTGAAAAATCTTCCACGACACAATTGACATTCTGTAAAACTTTCGAGTTGCTGCATAGTTTAGTTTTTGAATGGTAACCATTGAAATGGTAGATTAAGTAATAAATACAACAAAAAGAAATATAGGCAGTTATAGCTCTCTTCACGTTCTGATAAATGACCAAAAAATTAAAGTTCATATGATAAATGAAAGAGCTACCTATTTTGCTCATTATAAATTTTTATCAAATATATAAATTTCTTTGTATTAACCTACTTATATCCTTTTTCATGTTTTTTTTTTTTGGATTTTTTCTTTTTACGATATACGTATGTATCCAGAACTCCTTAGACCAGCACTTTATAGGCGCCCCATATATTTCGCAATATAAATTATGTTATATTTGCTATTGATGATCTTTCGATCTTTCCTGGCCCCAAATATGTGTATGTATGTATGTAGTATGTTTAGTTATGAAAATACTACTAATCATAAAGATCTGTTTATTTTTGTTTATTTATTTCGCCCATTATTATTATGTAAATGTTCGTATATTCATGACCACAGAGCTCGAAAACTAATTTACCAATTGCTCTGAAATTTTGACACAGCTTTGCAGTCAATTAGAATCATGTTTTAGGATAATTATTATTATTTATATACTTAGCATTATTAATATAATATTAATAACAATAAATTTTAATACTGTATATAGTGCCATCTGTTGTAATATCCTTAAATTGTACGTCACTTGTTGTTAATCACATTATGTGTATATTTTAAATATAAAAAGTAAAGTATACTTTTATGACAAAATATATAGACTGGACAAAACACAAAATTACACTACTTCGTGAGCGATTTGTCGACTTTATATGTTTAATAGCTTAGCGACCAGTCTGACCCGTAATGATAAGAATTGTTACTCTTGATGTAAATACAAACCGAAGCAAGTAAAATGTAAAATAATAATAATAACTTATGACCACTTGTCAGTTAAGATGGTCGTACATCTACTTAAACCTCATTTGGTCTGCATTCTGTTGGTCAAAATAGTGATAAGACTGGAATAAAATTCTCATGTTAGCTATGTTATATGTTTTGTGAATTCAACGAGTGTTTGTGCTGTTAACATATTTTTTACACTAAACACCTTACGCTTCCCAAAATAGTAGTTCGAAAATCCTGTCAGCGAACTCAGCAAAAAATGTATATTATTTAAAACAAACTTAATCTTCGCTAAAAGCATAGCGCAAATGCTTTCTATCTTTCATACTATACGTACTAAAATATTAACGAAATACGTAAAACATATTGTGTGAGTTTTTTGGGCAATTTGGTTTTCATGATTTTCTAAGTTTTTTGTTTTAGTTTTTGTTTATACTTATTTACACATTTCTGCGAAAACCTTTAGGGCTCCGGTTAATCATAAAGATACGTTTATTTTTGTTTATTTATTTCGCCCATTATTATTATGATTCTTATTACAGTTTGTGTTAAACGATATATCCCAGACATATAATATAATTTTCAAAAATATCACTTTTAAAATTATTAATTTATTTTTATGGATACAATATAATATATAAATATAATTTCAGAATAAAGGGAGAGTGAATTTCTTGTTGTTATGTTTATTTTATCAATTATCCTGCTAATATGCAAACGGAAACTTAGTGCATTGTCTATGTTCAAGCCGAGATGTTTTATGCTCTTCTCCCATTATACAAGGTGTGTGTTAAAAGTTTCCGAACTTTTCTGGCAGGGCATTTTCTGGTGCCGCCATCTTTGTGTGAG
>JBANCV010001311.1:0-16750 GCA_037040105.1 Amiota albilabris
ACACAAAGATGGCGGCACCAGAAAATGCCCTGCCAGAAAAGTTCGGAAACTTTTAACACACACCTTGTATATAAAATTGAGCTTAAACTAAATAAATCAAACTCTGGTCTTGGTAAGGGAAATGGTCAGAGAAAAAAAAGACGTAGTAGTAGTGTATAATGGGTGATTTATTTCAGCTATCCTACAGTGTTTACCGTATCCTGAAGGCAGCGAAGAATGATGAGATGAAGCACAGAAGATATGATCTCAGGTGGGATGTGATAGAACTTATTGTAAAAAGAACATAAAACACGGAAAGGATCATGAAGGGCAAAGATAGTTGTGCATCTATTCGAAGCTAGAGGAGGCAGGAAGCTAGTTTTTTCGAGATTTACAGGATTAGATCAATTCCTCTTCTTATATTTAAATTCGTGAACAAGCATATTAGAAGGCCAGAATTTTGACTCATCAACATCAGAGAACAAATCAGGATTCACGCTTAATTTAAACCACATTCAAACTTGCAGTATCAATAAAAAATGATACTGGAGTAGCCTGATTTAATCGCTCAGCCAAGGACACCGTCGTGGGTGAACGTAAAACACCATTGATATCTACAATTGCAGTATTATCAACAATCGTGTTAGACAAAGAATTAATAATAGATCCACACAACTTGAAGGCAGATGCTGTACATTTGGGAGAGATATACTGCGATTTACTATGCAAGTTAGTCGAGGTGTGACGGGAAACGGATGATTCGAATGATACTTACTCAGTATATCGACTCCGGAATCGAAATTAGTTGAAAGCTTCTGTTCAGCACTATTCAACTTAATGCATTTGTCACGTACCGTGCTATACATTAATGAAAAGTCTAACATATATTTGCACTCTAGCTAGTCGGATGTGTTGTCGTTTTGCTCTGTTTTAATTTCATTATTTATTTGCCGACTTTTGTGTTTCAAATGTAATTATTTGATATAGTTTCTTGTTAAAAAAGTGCATTTATTTATTTGCTTGACTGTTTGGTATGCTTGACGTACATAATTGAGTTTTTTGATTATTTCAATTTACATTTATACATTTAATTTTTTTTTTTTTTTTATTGTGTATAACACTTATCCAGTCCTGTTCATCATTTTTCATCTTATCATTTTGTTTGCGCTGTAGCATTGTTGTTGCGTTTCGAGTCAAGTGATTTTAGTTGTTGTGCGCTCTCTACGCCCACTTGTACCGTTTCAGTGTGATATTTGGATTACACTGAGAAAAATTGATTGTTATATTTTTGAATTGCTCTTATATCAAAATTTTTTTTCTAAAATTGGTCTGACAAAAGATTTTAAGTGATTGGATGACAAGTTCACATCGTACGATAAGTCTTTTAAATAACTAAAATGCATTGATTTGTCACCAAAGCGAAAAGCTCTCAATTCGCCCCAATCAACAACTTCTTTGGAACGTTTAAAACTACAAGTTCTATCTACTATTACATTATCTATACCTACTCCTAATTTTATCACCCCTATGGGACACATGGAACTTCCGGTGACCAATGTGACCCATTGTCAAGAGGATTCTCATGCATCTGTTGAGCAGCAAGTATCAGAGACTAATGCGTTGACTAGTTCTAATACTACACTTCGGTGATTGATTTTTATCACTACCTTTTATCTAAATTTGCAACTATATCAAATGTGAATACCACGAAATTTAAATTTTCTTTCAATGAACCTTTAATTTCATCTTTTAAGATATCCGTTCCTGTTGCATATATTAGCGAACTACTGGGTCCTTACTCTTGCCCGACTGACTGTGTTGGACATGATCATAATTTTAAAAAACGTGCCATTGCCAATCTGCCTCGAACAGATTCAACAAATTTCCGGCCGCCCTCAAGCAGCCTTTCCTATGGAGCCTTCTCACCTCAGTTTCATCATTCATTTTCAGAATGTCAGAGGTTAAAACTCTATACTCAATAGACTGTAATCAAATTCTTTCCAATCTGATGTAATTGTAAATGCTCCTATATCCCACCTGCCTCAGATGGATCCGTCTACTTTTTGCATCTAACTGTGCTTAAAAAAGTTTTTTCATTTACCAAAGACACTGATAAGGGAGACTATTTTAAAATTTGTGTTCCGAAAATTAAACTTAACAATAATCTTCATACGGCAGCTTGGTTTTCTCGATGATGTGAATCAACATCAAATGAATTCTTATTCTTACACGAAACATGCCAGCAATTATTCTAAAATAAAACAAAAAATTTATGTAAATAAAAAATAAAATAAATATTTCGATAAGTCTATAATTGAAACTGGGGGAAAAAAAAAACCAAATGCGATCGTCAAAATGCATTAAAGTTCCAAGTGTGTGGAAAATCCTATTAAATGCTAAGGAAAATAGCGAAATTCACTTTGACTTACAAACAACAAAATCATACAAATGAAAATTATTTAATAAGAATAACAACAAGTAAGTGTACAGATAATGCAGAAAAAATGCTGATTCCCTTAAACTATTGCTAAAAAAAAAAAAATACAAAAACCAAAAGGAAGTACCCAACAAAAAACAAAAAAAAAAAAAAAAAATTATTAAAATTGAAAATACTTCACTTTATGCTTTTATGCACTTTATTAAAAAATACAAAAACACGACAAAAAAAAAAAAAAAAAAAAAAACCAACACCCCAATGCAGAATTAAAGAGAAAGAACTTATGAATTCACAAATGGAAAATTATAAACGAATTGAAATAAAATGAAGTTATTCTATCACAGAGAGAAAAGAAAACATGCCAAGCTCACAAGAGATTTCGAACAATATGATACTAAGAGTAGAGATACTATTCACTGCGTGAAGAGTAGAACATGAATCAGCAAAAGAACCATGGTATTTATTGAGAAGAACAAAAAAATCAAGGGAAATCAATAAGGGCTGACTATTAACTTTGGTATGTACTACATTACTATATAGTATATTTCACATCATATCTAAAAGTCTATCTGATGAACTCTATAAGAGTATAGAAATCAATACTTACTGTATATAAACTATATGTATGTAGAATAATGCATATGGCAGATATAAGATACATATAATTATGTGGTACTCGTACATACTACAAGTTACTGAAGGGAATTCGGGAAATGCTAGAACGGAGCAGTTTGAATACCGAGGCTGCTTTGGTTTCCGATTAATAAAATAATGTATAACTATCTGAGAATATGGTATGGTAACACTAAGGCATATCTGTATCAGAAGAGTGAGTAGATGAATCAATTCTATACTAATACTCGCATAATAATATATGTGTATTTCATATACACGTAAAATACTTAAGTACTTTTTATGAGTCCTCTGACAAAGTCATAATATCTTCAATTCGTACTTGATATAAAGAGACGAGAAATATACTTGAAATAAAACTATATGAACAGCGATGTAATACGTATATCAGTTGGAAATGTTATTTTCTATGACTTATTCCGTACAATATTGACAATACATATTATATATCTTTGATTTCACCAAAATGAGATAATTTTTTATTGCAATACAATACGAGTATCGAATAAGATGGTTGCTCCGTCGGTCGTTCTGTCGCCCATTTGAGTGCTTCTGCTCAGTATCCTTTTGACATGACAATCACTGAACATTCCTTCTATTCAATTGTAACATAAAATATAAAGAGTCCTTGCCCACTTGGTATTTTCTTGTCATTTTTTTGTCGTTTCTTGATCATTAATGACATAGTAAACTAGAGCCTGTGCTGAAGTTGTACTGCAAGTTTCGTTTATGATATGAAATCGCTTTATCTTGTGGTGTATGAAGTCTGATATCTGATGTCTGATAACAATATTGTTTGTCTTTCTTTTGGCAGTTAGTTGTAGTCTCACGTGGGCTATATGGATACATACAATAGTACGTATGTATGTACGTACATACTTATATAATATATGTAATATGTTGTGGGTGGTTGTTGGTTGGTGGATTATCTGTGATATGTGTGTGTTTCTATGATATTTGTATGTATTTAAGTGGTTCAGAGCTTTTGTTATTCGACGCTACTTGACGCATCTTGAAGTATTCATCAGCCACGCAGTCTCAGCCACGCAGTCTCAGCCACGTTCTCACCTGCCTTACGCCAATAGGCCCCCATCACCCATTGTAGTAGATTCACTCACTCATTCGCATCTTGTTGTTTATTTAGCTTATGTTGTTTACATACAATGCTTTCTTAAATGCTACGATGGCAGTATTTCAACTCTGGCTCTCAGTTTACTCTATCATGCATCCCATATCCTCTTAAATCTTTTATCGGCGTTGGCATATGCTTCTGTTGTGATTCTGCCTGTGCCTCTGACTCTGATTTTGGTTCTATCTTCCTTTGTCTTACCTCCGGTTTTGTCTACGTAGAAAATAAATAACCAAAAATATGTAAAGTATGCAAAAATAAATGAAAGAAAGAAGAAAAATGAGTGGAATAAGAGAAAATACTAGCAAAGGAAAGGTAAGGAAATAAGAAAGTTAAATAGCAAAAGCGACATAAGAGACATGGCGAGACGAGATAAGAGGGAAAAATCGTACTCAATACATTCTGTATTGCGTCTTGAGTAGCGTCAAGAACCCAAGGAATCCGATATGAAGGCATGCAAACATAAACAGGAACACAATCCGCATTCCGGGCATTTAACTCCATTTTGTTTTGTTTATTGTTTTCTTCATTTTCATTTCATTTTTATTTATTCTTCTTTTTGTAGTACTATACGTACTATATTGTGCGACTTCCGTTTGCTGATGCTGCTGCCACTTCCGTTTATGCTAAGCCTTTGTTCAATGAAAAGCACGTCGGTCTACGGCCTTATTTAACTCCCTCTTCTTCACCTTCTCCTTCTCCTTCCTTACCCTCACCCTCTTCCTCTTCTTTTCTTGTCTATTCTTTTTCTTTTCTTTCTTTCACCCTCTGATCCCTTCTTTTGCAGCTTAGCTATGCCACTTGAAAGTTTTTTAATATTACACCTTTTATTTCATTGTGTTTCCGCTTCCATTCATCTTTCTCCTTCCGTATGTTCAACGTCATCATACATTCACCTGTTGGCTGTTGGTTTTGTTTATTCTCTCTTATCACCCCCACAATTTATCATGTTTATCCTTTGTCATGTAGCTTTCTTGTATCTTTTTCATTAAGCAAAAAAAAAAAAAAAAAAAAACAAATCTTTTGTTTTAAACTTTGCTTTATTTTTAGTTGATTTCCATTCCTTCTGTTAAATCAGTTGAATCTTCAATTAAACATACACACGGCTTCAAGATTATTCAATTTATTCTTATGCCATTGTTCATGAGACAAACGTAGATCGACCATAGATAGTAACGATGGTCTTACTAATCACCATTTGTAGTGTAGTAAGAGGCTATAGAAAGGTCCCAATTTTGTACTATTCCGGTTAATACATTTTGCTTGTTGAATTGTTTGAGCAATCGAGCCTCATCTGAAAAACTTATTTCATTTGATTCAAACTATCATACTTAGTCTCAAGCATTTATTTTAATGTTTCTGTACATTTATGAGCAGTTAATTAACATTTGGAAACGTATGTACTGGTATCACAAGAAATCTTGCTTGACATAAAAGGTGTAGAAAAGGCATTGACATTTCCAACAAGTGGAACAATTTCAACTGATGGTTTTCCAGTTAATTATGTGTAGTGTAATTGAATTCCCTTTCAGGAAATTTCTTTTTCATTTAACCTACTTAGATTCATCAAATGGCTTAACTCACCAATAAACAATATACCTACTTAATGAACTCTAATTGGTATAATTTTAATTATTGATTCAGCAGCAGTGTACAAAAATTTGATACTCCTCGTTGTATATTCCCCATTTCAAATTAGCGACCAAAAAAGTGTGAGAATCAAAATCAAGACTTCTGTTCTGTTCTGTTCTGTTCTATTCGATTTTAATGGTATCCAAGTCCAATTAGAATTTTGTTGTAGTTGCAGGCAGGATGAATTTCATTTGTTTGGCTGCTATTAAAGTGAACACTTTTATTGAAATGTTGCCATTTGCAGAATTTTCATAGTTGAATGCATCTGCTGGCACATAACATACCTGGTAAATGATGATGATGATGTTGGAGTTGATGTTGATGATGATGATGATGATGATGATGATGATGATGATGATGAGTACAAGCAAATGTGTCTAATGAAGCAATAAATGACAAGTCAAAGGGTCTAGCAAATATTGTATATACATAGTTTATAATAATAATAATAATAACATACATACCTACATATAAAAAGATGAAACAAAAGATAAGTGACTACTTTTGATTGCACAAATGCAATTGCTTCTCGGGATTACAGATCTGTATTGTACATTGAGCCATGATGAATGAAGTCAAGTATAACAAAAATTACAAAATCTAAAAGTGAGTGAGTGCAACATCAAAGCTTTCTATTTGTATGCAAAGTAAAGTAAAATATTGTAGAAGGAAGGATAATTTAAAGTGGCAAATATGGTTAATACGAGTAAATGTTAAGTGAAAAGTGGCAAGTTAAAGCTTAGCATAAAGATTTCACCTTTTTTTCCCCCTTTATTCCATCTATTCTTACAACATCCACAAAGAGATTATGAAGAGAAACGGTTAAGGCAAGAAGGAATATACATACGTATACTTACTATATATCTACAAAGAAATATGTGTAGAAAAGAAAATGGTGGAAAACCCATCCAAGTTTTCTTTTGCTTAACGAAAGTCTTGTTTAAGTTGCTGGATGCCAAAGGCAATAATAAGAGTCAACTGGAGCGCAACAGTCATGCACCAAGACACAACGACATCGAATGACACAAAAATGACCTTGTGAAAAGAGAAAATAGTTTAAGCGCGAAAAATTATATCAAAAAAATAAATCTTCAGAAGTATGGCGAATATATAAAAATGAATGAAAATCACTGAGTTTAAAGAAGATGACACATGACACACGCTTATTAAGAGGTTGGGACGTAAGCATCAGTACATGGTTGATGATTCGCCCATAAGAAGGTTAAATGATGAATTATAATTGTAAGGTAGTGGACTCAATTACAAGGCTTATGAAATGGATATTTTGATAATTATTTCACCAGTTTAATATGAGACAAAATAGCCAAAATAACTGGAAACGTTTGCCTGCAACAGTCGAGGAACGAGAGGCAACATTGGTAAACAATCAAGTATGCATTCTTTGATCCATTATCATTAGTTGAGTAGTGTCGCTTAGTGCATTCCATTATGATGCTATGTAGGTATGTCTGTCTTCATCCTAGTATGGTTATGGGAAAAATTGATAACATTTGATTGTTAACAATGAAATGCTGAAGAAGAAGTGCGCTGATATAAGAGTGAAATTCAATATTCGCTGCATTCACAAAGTCAAAACAGATTCAAAGTCAAGAACAAAAGCTAGTAAACCAATACATTTTTGAAATATGTTATTCAATTTAATAGCAATTAGAATTGACACTATACCAGACACAATCTCAGAGAACTTGGCTATATTGCAACCCACGAGACTCCTACACAAGTGTCTATGGTCTATGGTATAAACTATATTAACATGTATTTCGTTCCTTTTATTCTATACACATGCTTATGATATCATTTCGTTTTAATTTGCTTAAATCGACTGATACACAATGTCTTCTACTATATAACTTACCTATACAATGTACACTGGCATGAATTAGACAGACATAGTTAAAGACCTACAACTTGGCACATTTAATAGTTACATATAGGTATATGTCATATACTCGTACTTATAAGAACAACACGAAATTTCAGACCGATCTAACCACGCGCACATTTTCCGCCCATATAACCCAATATTGTCATATTTAAAAAAAAAAAAAACAATTAACATATATGAAAATTTCATAATTTCCTGCATTATATGGCCATATTTCATAAAAATCGGACTATATATTATCTTAGTAACTGTTAGAGACAGATATGTCTTTTATTCAAAGTTGTTTATAAATATCATTTATCTTTCTGCTACTTGTAACTCAAACGAAAAAAGATTTGTATTTTTAATATAAAGTTCGAAGTTTTCCGTAGTTGATATGTTTTCTTTATTGGGCACGAAAGTCGGCTCATCTGAAAGGAGCAACACTTCTATATATAAAGATATTGGATATTGGTAATGGATCCAACGATGATACAAATCCATTATATTATTTAAGCGGCTGTTTTGTTGGGAGTGCGACAATATACTGCCAACATATCGTATAGGTACTGCTGATGTTGAAGTATTTTTGAGATCCATGTACAAAAACTTTGTGAACTGTCAGTGACATCGCTTTCCGCAGATATTTAGTCATATAGGAAAAGAATGTTTTTTTTTCTTTAAAAAAGAAATTCACACGAAATGGCATTGAAAACTGTATGAAAGGTAGGATATTAACTTCAAACCCTAATAAAGATGCAAATAATTTTACATCTGAGAGTGCTGTTTTCAGGTCCAACTTATAAAAGTAGTGCTATGCAATATAATAATCGTAGCAATCGACAAGTGCTGTGATGCGTGTTCGTGGATTGTTCAGATGGATGGAAAGAAGATAATAAGGAAGTAAATGGAAAAAAGTGAATCAAAAGTGATGACGCTGTAAAAAGAAATGATAAAATATTTTGAAAACGTAAGGAAGAAATTAACTCTTACAATAAGATTTGGAAAGAATGTGTTCGTCTGGTATATATGGTTCATTGTACCTAAGTGTAATACGTATTCCAGTTTTTGATCTTCTTTTCGTTCCTTTTTTATGTGTCTCTAATACCACGCAGTTATTTGGAGACCTCACATGTTTTCTCATATCTATACTCTTCATGTAGTGAATAGTATTATACGATTATCATGAAGTTTGTAATACATACTTATATTCTTGATCAGCGTGACGAATTAATTTGGCCATATCCTTCAGACCGTCTGTACTTATGCAAACTAGTTCCTTAGTTTTTGAGCTAGAGAGCTGAAATTTTACATGAAGTCTTTTTTACCATACGCTGTGTATTCGTCGAAATCAGTCGAATCAAATCACAATGAGGCCCCTACTCAAATTAATGTTCTTATTAGAAAAACATTTTTGTTTTTTATGCTTTATCTTGACACAATAGGTTTCTGTTCCATCCATATTCATCAAGAAACTAGGCTCCCATACAAAAAGATTTCTATGGATTTCTAGTATTTCATATGTGGAACAGTTCGAAGTTTATGAATATTTGAAGAAAAATAACTTTGAAAATAATTTTATTGTGACAAATATGTTTGTAGTAATTTTAACATTATTTTATTCATTTAAAAACAAATTTTGTTTTTTATTTGGAGTGCGAAATACACACGGAAGTTATGAGTGTGATAAGTATTATCAGTCAATAAGTCCATCCGATTCTGTAGTCCCTATTCTTCAAGCTATCAAGCTTATATTCTATACAACATATGTTTATATTATACTGATATCTTATTGTTACAGAATATACATGTGTGTCGAAATAAAATTCCATCCATTACTTGAAGAGTTACAGTCCCATATCTGCAATATTCATCATTTGCTAATTTTTACATTAAATTGTCTTTTCCGAATTAGTCATCTTCGAACATTGTATTGATATCATACCATCTCCATCGATAAATATGTACATATGACTGCGTCGTAAATAGTCTCCGGTACACTGTTTTTCTCCACAACTTCGGGGAACGATTTTTTCCGGCAGTTATTCAAGTTGACGCAGTCCTTTATTGAAAAGAGCCTTCTAAACATCTAAAATGAATCCACTGACAGTTGTGTCCGCTCGTAATATGAAATGAATTCTCCATTAACAGAATGTCAAACATATTCCTCATTTGGTACAATAATAATATCGTTTCAATGTTTCGTTTGGTGAGTGTTGCAACGAACAAAATTTAATTCTATAACAAATGCATTTGGGAAAATATAAAACTTACCCAATTTGTGAAGATCTATACGTATATGGATAGTACATAAGAATGCAATGTCCTCCAAGAATAGGATCAGAGTACGTATGTTATAACAACTATAAGAAATTGCATTCCTATATACAAGATGTATTTGTTGCATACGGTAAGTTCATTTCTATTGATTTTGACGATCTTGGATGAACAGGCAAGTGAAATTTAATATTTCTATCTATCCCCTACTTATGAATGTAATGAGACCTTTCGCACGAAAAAAAATTGACAAGTGAAACAAGAATATACAATAATCGTTTATCAAGAGCTTGACAAGTAGTTGAATGCGCAAGCACGTTTCATAAAAAGAGAGATATACAATGGTATTGAAATTTTGTCTAGAAAAGACGACTTGCCAGCTATCGGCAATGAGACACGTTTTCTTGTCTTTTGTTTTGACATTCGAGGTGTGGCTTGCGCTATAAGAAACTATGCAACCATCGACAACGACGTGTATGTCCTCGCTGTATGAAATTACGCGTATTTGCAGACAACCACTCATTAAACGATACAGACAAAAACATGAATTTTGTCTTGTCTGCTTTGGTGTGTGCGCTCTCATAAGAAACAAATGTACTGTTGATTCATCAAACAATGAAATACGATGTGCTCGTTCTGGTGTGTTCTCGGCTTAACTGTTCATACAAGGTAGTTCTGGTTTTAATATGATTAGAACTGCGAATGGTGTTTAATTAATCAGCTTTCACTTCCAAATTTACAACATTTATGGGAATCACAGATTAATACTTCACAATCATTATTTATGTTTACATATTAATGACAACTAATTATACTCATGTTCATTAACATTCACAACAATAAATTAGATCAGTTTATGTCATGCCTATCACATCGTTTTATGTATATAAAATTTATCCGCGTTATCTAAGTGAGGTTCAACTGTACATACCTACATCATACATCAAGTCTCTAAATACATATGTTGCATGCATGTCAATACATTTTAACTAACGTTTGCATCGTTTTACTCTTCGATAATCCTTAATTTGAACTTACTTACATTGTTACGATTGCACGAGGAGGTTTTAGGGGCAACCTTCAATTGGCAATTGTATGCCAAAATAGTCACAATATTCTTCTCGTAAATGTCGCTTTATTATCAGTGTTCTTTCATACTTTTGATGTAATCAATCTGGATTTCTAAACTATAATCTATATGCGAAATATCTAGCTTGGATTTAATTAGTTTTAGCTTCAATAAATATTTACATAGTATGCAATATTATTATTATTTTTGTCGGCTTATTTATAGATATCTTGTTGATTTGGTTTTCAAAATATTGTTGTTTGGCCAAGAGAAGAATCCACAAAAGGTGGAAAATACCTGCATTTTTTACGAAGTCATTGAATTAGTACTACTACTATTATCACGGGATGAGACCGATAATGTGCTGAGAGAATTGAAATTGTGGAAGAATTGAATTCTTAGCTTGTTTAAAAATATGCCATTTGAGAGGATATCAATGATATATCAAAAATATGTTTCTGGGTGAGATAAGTGGGAGCGAGGCGTAGTCTTTTGGATTTTGAAAAAAATGAATGGGTGAGTATGGAGTCAAATTGTATATTTCTAAAGTAGTATAGATTATTTTTTGTTTGTTAATGAAGGTTGGTAAGATCACAGATGGATTTACATTTATGGAAATTGTCGGATTTTACGGGCTTAAAACTGTCAGAGGAGTTAGTATTTGATCGGAAGGTATGGGGAAAGTGAGAAGCATCGTGTGTCCAGGGATGCAGATTATTTTGATTCTGGGTTATCAATCTGATAACATTTCTCTGATTGCATTAGAGTAATAACAGTTGTCGTAGTATAGTTGCAATTGTTGATAGCATTGAAGACGTCTATGATTTAAGTTGAGATGTTTGAACTGTAAGGGGAGAGAAGATATTGATTGATGATTGCACTGGTTATAGCTTTGTTGTATGAGGTAGCGAATTGAAATTTGAAACCGTCAAAATAAAGTAATCATTTTCTTAAATTGTTTAAATATTTTTTTTTTTACTATTGCATTTATTTTTTTAAAAAATAAAAGCTACAACGAAAACCAAGTCAGCAAATCTTGCAAACTTTTAGGCTTAAATTTTAACTAGAAACATTCAATTTAGATTCACAAAAAGCTATTATAAAACCATGGACAACTTAAATGTAAAACTGGAGTTCACAACCATACTAAAGCTTCAACAAGCTATTGAAATCAAACTGCAGGAAAGCTTAACTGTTCAACGAGCTTTTTGATGTAAACATCAACTGGAATTGATTTTCTTTTTATATACAGTGACTCAACTCAACTTTTGCTACCAGGAATTGGTATGAAAGCACAAGGGGCAACGAAGATTTTGGATCAGGAGTAAGTTTAGGAACTGATTTTTCATGATAGGCTCCTACGGCATAAGAGAAGATGAATGGGAAAGCAAGGGCAGATCAAAATCATTATTCCCAAGAAGTCCTGTTGAAGATTCAGAAGCAGTTGACAACTGCGAAGTTTATAACAGAAAGAAGGGTATCTGCGACTATCCCGAAGATGTAATACTCTTTACGCATCCCTAGAAAATGTTTTTGCCTACGCTCCTGTGATTTTACACACGGAAATATTTCAATATTGATTTGACTTATATTTAGGGTAGAGTTATTATACACACTGCGTTTCAACATTGTGACCGCATATATAGTTCATAAATATAGGTTAGACACTCAAAGTATTTCAGTTCGATAACAGAAAACACAAAGCAATGTTTCTAATAAGAACATGAATTTGGTTGCTGAATGATAAAAAGAAGACTTCGTGCAAAATTTCATCATCTGATTTATCTTATATTATGCACGAATTGATCATTAAAATATAATTAGAAAAGAGAAATTGGAAAGATGATTGGTAAAGCGCTTTCGGCAGTACAGAGCATAATTAATAATTACGTAAATAGTCAATTGACAACGAAACATTAAAAGAATGGAACGCTTACAATATTAAAAACAGCAATTGACGATCATCAAATAGTATCTTCTGTGATTCAAAACCCGAAATTGTGTCTTATTTTAAATGAATTATGCGTTTCTGAAGTTGAAAATAATGTAAAACACTTTAATTTTACTATACGTATGAAAAAAGTTTCGTTTGTTTATGTTAAGACTGTGCTATGTTCCAGGAGTTTAAACTTTCAAATTGAATGTGTACGAATAATTATTTGGTTGTGTGTAATTATTTTGTAAATTAAGTTCAAAAAGCTTTTTAGTTTTTCAGACAAAATATGTTTCTGAATCATATTTGTACTGGATAGAACCGCGCTTTGGAGTATTTCAAACAATCAAACTTTTTGCTTTACATAGGAGAAAAGTTTGGTGTATCAAATACATAAACCAATCATTTGTAGTAAAAATAGGCCATACGCAATATTACATATTCACGTTATGAATCAATATAGCCGAGATTCAAGTGTTAAATAGAAAAAAAAAAAAAAGAAAAAATGAGCCTCTTATTCTTAGAGAAATTGACGAAATATTAACTTGTCCTCTTGTGAATATAAAGTTTCTCTTGCTTTACAAGCCATCAAAAATCTGCTAAAGTTTTGGCAGTCCACCTTCCTTGGTCACGCTCTTCCAATAATATAGTGGTAAAAGCGTTCACCTTGTTCCTTACTCACCAGATTCAAGATTAGAAGGGGAAAACCGATATGAGGATGCAAGAAATGTGTTTCATATTTTTGCAACAAGTCCCTCACTAAAAACTCGACATTTTCATCTTTATAATCCTTGAATTACTTTCTTTAGAGACAGCCAAGCCGCTAGGTTGCGGCCTTGACAAAATTTTTCATTTCAAGTTTTATGTGTAAGGGTGGAAAATCACATTTTAATGTGGAAAAGTTCTTTTATGCTTATTTTTAACTTTGTAGTAGTCTTTTGTGTCTCTATTGGCCCACAAACAGAGAAAAGAGCAATATTTTGTAAACCCTCCCTGCAGTCCACGCAATACAGCAACAATTTTCAAATCAGCACAAACTTTCCAATTGTTTTCTTTGTATTTGATTAAGTCTAAAATTAGTTTCATATTTTCATATGTTGCTTTTCAAATCACTGAGTGTAAAATAGGTTCAGAAAAAAAATGTGGTGTCTGTAGCCAAAGGAACTGGGTGCTTCTCACTGTGAGGAATTGAGGAATTTAGAAACTGATATTTGGATATTCTATTTTACTCCAAATAAAAAAAAAAAAAAAAACCGGGGTCAATTCTTCATCTTGCACCACTGGATGACTGATATAAAGTAATACGCTTTTTTAACCTTGTCAGTTAGAACTGTTGCATAAGATTTAATAATATATTTGCCACAATCATATCGAAACTTCTCTGGTTGGTTTAAATACCTACGGCGGTCATTTTTCTCAATAAATTTTGGGGAAAACCCTGCAATTTACAAAATAAATTATTTAAAATTTTTGAAAAATGCTAGTTTATAGCACTGAAAGAAATCAATATGTATCGGAAGAATGTTATTTCAATAGTGATATACTTTAATGTAAACAAAGTCGGTGACCAAACACTATTGAACTTTTACTTCTTCTACCATTAGTCCATTAATGAGAATATTGCATTTATTTAGTAATTAGAATAATGCTTATTCATAGCTAAGAACAACATTGTTTATTACTCATTCCATCGGAACATAGCTTGGTATAATTTAGTACAGAGCCATATATTCATACACCCATTCTCTTCGTCATATATGGTATAATGATTAAAACCTTGTAGAAATTGCCCTTCAGTGGGTGTTTCCCTTATTCCTTCGATTGATAAATTGTAGTACAAATTTTGTACTCATTTTCCTTTTACTTATTTTTCTTCTTCGACTACATTTGAACTGTTCAGATTTGTTTTTTCCTGGAACTAAACTTAAATGGTCTGTTGCATATCATTTGTATTCGTACATTTGACTTTGCTTACACCCTACATAACCAACACTACATTTTTATAAGTGGTAAGAGTACAAAAAATGTTGCTAAAATCAACAAAACTTTCATGAAAAACCATCTTTCATTTAATCACTTTATATTTTTATTTATCATTTAAAATACCATACATACATATGTAGATGTATATAAATTTAACAAATAAAATTTAGATCCCTTCGGAGATAAGCCACTTTATTCGTCGCTCGAAATCTTAAGACTAACATTATTGAAAAAACCTATGATTTTAGAAAGATAACAATTATAAATGACCGAGAGAATAGCTGTTCATATATACTTCAATAATTATTGTACTTTCCGTCTATGATTTAACAATTACAATATAAGACTTGATAACTGATCAAGAAAGTAGCTGATCGTATTTACTTTAAAAACAGGGTCGGATTAAGGATATATATCGTGAGGGTATAGTTGCTATTCCCTCACTCAGAAAAAAAAAAAAAAAAAAAAAAACACATATTACATATTTATTTAGGTTTCATGAACTTTATTAGGAAACTATATTTACCAAAAGTTTAAGTCAAATCGTCCAAAGCGCGTTATTTTAATGAACTTAACTTTTTTGTTTGTAAACCAAATAAATGCTATATGTAACATGAAGCTTACTACAATACACCAGTGAAAACCGCATTTAAATCGGTTAATCTCTTTCAGAGATTACCGTGCACAGATAGAAAAGCGTTTACAATTTCATATATATAGTTTAACTATGAATATGCTAGTTCGAGTACGTATGAGTATTTCTTAAAGGCATGTGATCTGTCAATTTTTACATAACACCAGTAACTCAGTTCAGTGAGTTCAGTTATATGTGTTCTTCTGTAGCAGCCAGTTGGCTACAAGGCACAGGTGAATCAAAGACAATGCATTGCATTTACAGAACAGTTCTCTTAAAAAACAAAATAAAAAACAAGTTACCTTGTCGTGGTTATCTTTGGTATGTAAGTCTCTGGAGAAACACTCAAATCCAATGATAAGAACTCCTGATTATGTTACTACTACTAAAATCAATTACAGAATAGTATAGTAGATGTGATATTTGAGCCAACAATGTCATACACTCCTACCTGAGACAGATATATGTACAATACAGAAATAAATTACAGAACTGTATAAGACATAAGATATCGTTTAACAACAAGAAAGGCAATTAAAACAATAAGAGCCATTGAACGAACGTTAAAGGAACATTTGCCATATGGAAAAATGGAAAGGATTTTAAGGTCAAAAAAAAAAAGGTTAAATGTCTTAAAACAATTTGCTAATCAAGCCACATGTTCTACACCTAAATTGTATGGGATTGGATATATGGTAAGTTCTTACAAAATATTCAAACAGTCATTTGTATATAATAATTTGAGACAAGGCAAGACACAATAACAAAGCTTGAGCGACTTACATATGGAGATGAACAGATCAAGTGTCAGAAAATTCTGTAAGAACATACTGCTCAATGCTGCTTGTTTATCAGATTTGGCTTTTTCCTATTATCATTTATTATCATTTATGTTGGTTTTTGGATGGCTCATTCATTTCCTTATAATATTTGATTTGTTGATTGAAGACGTCGAAAAGTCTACTCTGTTAAACTTTATTATTAGACATATATTTCACATATACAGTATTTCAAAACAAAGTAGACTTTTGTTTTATGATTTATTTTTTTTATTCATTATAAATAAATTTTTTGACTCCACACTCTTACATCTAAGGAAAATTTTTTTAATAAAAATACATAACCAATGGCTTCTTATATTCTGGGCACTTTAAAAACT
>JBANCV010001312.1:0-16735 GCA_037040105.1 Amiota albilabris
AGTTTCATTCCAAACTATTTTGTAGTTTTTTTTCTTTTTGAAAAGTTCGGAAACTTTTGACACACACCTTGTATAACTAGTTGACGTGTAAACTTTCTACTGCCTTTCCTTCATTGAAGCTCTTTGTGATACACGACAATTTTGGTTTTGTCGATTGGGATCATTGATATTCTCGGAACGGAAACTTCCTCACCTTTGAATTTTGCCCTGAGTATCGTCGCGTGAGTCACAGTGCCCATAAGGTTTCCCTATGCTTTATATGGAAAATTTTATCCAAAAACTCCTCTTCAACATCGAAGACTTTTTCAATGTTTTAATAGCTATTCTGCTATTAAGGGCGGAAACAAATCTAACAAATCTAAAATCATAAAATCGGTTCAGAGATATTGGAGACCCCACACATTCTTGATCAGCTTGACGTACAAAGTTGAGTTAGCTATGTCCATTTGTGTGGTTACAAACTAATCCCTCAGTTTTTGAGATAAAGTGCAGATTAGTAGTAATAACACCAATACAAACCTAAATTCAAATTAACCTTCTTATTAGAAATTTTTTGGTTTTTGTGTTATAAAACTGCAATTCAGAAACTAAAAGTGTGTTAGCCAAATTTCAAGACCCTAGGGTTACTGGAACGCATAGCCCCCATACAAATATTTCGATTTCAATGCTGAAACCAATTATTTTCATTCACAGGAGCGTGTATAAAGATTTTTTCTATGGGATGTGTGAGCAGTGTTACAGCTTCGACGTAGCCGCAGATAACCTTCTTTTTAGTAAACCAAATGTAAAATCGTATCTCCGCATCCGCTTCGCACATCTCTTAACGGAGTTGTAATGGAGGTCTATTTACGTTTTTTCATTGCATGGGACTTCATACGTTTATCTCTGCTGAGTTCACCCGTCTGACTGAACTACGAAAGGTATTAAAGAATAGGAGGAGGATAACTAACGTGGTGTTGTGCGCTCGCTTGTCATTTATTTTACCCGACTCTGCGGCAGAGCCGGTTTAATTTACGAAACATTTAGAAATCACTTAGACGGTGACAAAGCTGCAGAAGTCTTATTTGTTAAATGTGAATTGCCTCTCATTGAATTTGATTTCCTCCGCTTGCGCTAAGGTCAAACCCTGCACTTTCGCCTCCTTATCTGCTAAAATGGCTTTCGTAACAACCCAAGCTCCGACTTGGCTTTACGCTACGCAAATTATTATTATTATTATTATTATTTTTTTTTTTTTGAAAATGTGTTTATTAATGTTTATTGTATAATTATAATTATATCTAAAATAAATGCTAGTATACATAATTAGAATTAATTGTACAAAGTCCCGTAATATGAGTCATCATGTACTTATACGCAAGTAAAGGTATCTAAGTTATATTTTAAACACTTGCACGTAATGAAAAAGTTACAGGCAGTCTTTGCCGAAATAAATATGCTTTCTAAAAGTTATAGTATTCAACAGTCTCTTAATATTTTTGCAACAGCACTGACCTAAAATGTGACACGATGTGAATTTTGTATTTTAGAAAAGTAAATGAATTTCTTTATGTTATGACATGAGCTTAGGTGGTTAACTCATATGAGATGCCAATGAATTTCTAATTTTATGGAAGAAAGGACTATACCGAACATGTAGGACTCTTCATGCATCCCCTAGAAAACTTTTTTGCCTACGCTCCTGTTATTGTGCACACGCAAATATTTCAATATTGAATTGACTTATATTTTGGGGTAGAGTCATTATAAATACTGCATTTGAACATTGTATGTCAGCTATGCGATCTAGTATTCGTAGGATCTTTTAATTGATATAGTTCGATAACATAAAACACAAAGTAGACAGATGGACGGACAGACAGACATGACTAGATCAACTCTGATCAAGAATATAAGATTGTATATACTTTATGGGGTCTACGATGTCTCCTTCTGTACATTACAAACTTCAGGACAAACTTATAATACTATTCATTACGTGAAGAGTATAATTAAGCAACCTTAACCCTTGTTAACATATAAAATTTATTCATTTATTCATTCATTCACTGACTCATCGCCTAATATAAAGTATGACTGATTTTCTTTTATCATGTGTATAAGATATGATTTAATAGTAGGAGACACTTTTATTTAGACCATGAATATTTACCAATCATCATGTTTTCATACAGAAGTAATGGAACGCAGGAAGATAATAGTAAGAGACACTATGTATATACATACAATATATACCAAGTTCAAGAAAGTAAGCAAAAATACATACATACTTGCAACGCTTGAGGCGTACGTATTTGTGAGAGAGAATGTGGCAAGAAGAATATGAAAACTCCAACTAACAATATCATATGGTTTACACGTATATTGTATATAGTATTTTTACTTGAGAAAAGTCGAAAATTAAACGCGATGTTTGCCTTGAGTGATGTGATATAAACGCGTATCAGACATGTGTGCAGCTATGTATACACACAAACACACACACACACTAATACAAGCGCAAACGAAAACGAACAAAAACACGCGTGTACATAAACAAGCCATTTCCGGTTACAACGCCAAAAAAGGCAAACACAATGACAGCCTTTTATTTTAACAACTCGCTAAATTGCCAGCATTTATCGTTAAGGACCACATGCACACACACAAACATAAACTCATAGATACATGTTACATATACTCGTATACATATGTCCATCAAGTGGTGAAATGAGTGGCAGTTACAAAAACATGATGAACACAATGAACACGAAAAAAAAAAGAAGAACAACTCAATACCGGAAGGTAAAGCTTAAAGTGAATCAGACAAACAGACAAACAGGCAAACAAACAAAATCCAGTCTAACCATACCGTAAGACCGTATGCTATAATAGTATAAAGCAAAAAAATTTTATAATAAAAACATATAAAAAATACATATACCTATATCTATATGTATATCTCACAAAAATGACCAAGAATAACAAAATCATCGCCTTTGCTGTTCTTTTTGAGAAAATGGTGAATCGATTGCAGGCAAATTTGTTTCTAGAAATAATTGAAAAGCAAACTGGAAACGTTTGCTTTGCATTTACATTTTCCAACCTCAGCACCGAGCACACCTAAATATTAAGGTAACCTAGTACTCTGTGAATTTACACAAATCAAACCAAGACCGAGAAGGTTTAAAGAGACTGGTGTTCTGTGTAGGCGAGGAGAAGCTTTTAAAGTTTGCTAACTTATCTTAATGGACAAACCGACTTCTAGTAGAGAATAACTAGAACATCTGCTAGACAAATTACAAGCAAAGGGGGGAATATGAACCTGGATCTTGATTAAAGAATTTTGTAATTATTTTTGTTACTCGTATTGTTGTTTTTACTCACTACTCTATGGTATAAAGAACTTATCAGTAATTGTCACTGAGTCAAGTTATTAAATGCTGACAAAAGTTATTTGCTTGTTCGTGGTGACACCAATCGAATTCAGTGTCACTGCTCTAAATATCTTGAACAGATTCATTGTAGTTTTTCAACTGTTTGCAGATTATGTTATTAGTAGATTAGAGTATTAGTAACACAACATTGACAATATAAACAATGACAAACAGATGCAGAGGTGAGAAGAGTATGAATATTTCCATACTAAATGCAACTATTAAAGTTCAACTCCTTTAACTAAATAGTAATACTCGTAATAAGTAAAAGACATTAAAGTTTAAATATCTCAACTTATTTATTATTTTTGAGTTCTTTGTTTTTCCTTTTTCTTTTTCTTTTCCTTTTTCTTTTTCTTTTTCTTTTTTCTATTTCTTGCATCTTGTGTAGTCTGTTGGTAATGGAGTCATCAACATTGTCATCTCGTTGAAAACCAAGAGGTCCTGATTATAACCCTGGCCCAACGAAGCCATCAGATATTGTTGCTCTAAGAAGAAAACACTCATATATCATGCAAGCTTGAATTGCTGCTGTTGCAGCTACTCTTATGATGATGATGATGATGATGATGATGATGATGATGGTGTTGTTAATGATAATTAAGTTAATAAGGCTAAGAATGGTGATAATATATTGTACAACTTGTGTTGCAGTTGATGACTGTTGCAGCTTCTTTCCTCCCAAGTATTGTGGAATCCATTCCTTTTATTTCCTACACGCATACTTAGCAAATTTTCATTCTTTATTTCTGTTTATTCTTCATTCATTCATTAATTTACTCATTTATAGTATATACACAATATATATATATATATCATTTATATCATTCATTCATTTATTCCATTCGTTTCTCATGGTTTATGTGTTGTATGTGAAGACATTAATCATACGCCTTGTATGTAAGACTAACCTATGATTTTTAATCCTCCTGTACTGTTACTGTATTAATGTGCATGAACAGTTTATGTTATTTTTTACGCAACACAAAGCAACTTCAAAGAATATTTCGCTACGGGGAAGGTTTTTCCATCATACTTAATAATTTCCCTTTAACTGATTTTATAAATTCATTTCTCAATGCATCATTTGTGTCAATGCGCTAACATTCCTGGGATAATTTTGAATTTCCATAATGAATACAAAACTCATCATCATCATCATCATCATCATCATCATCATCATCATCATTATTTGAATCAAAATTTTCTAACATGCTACATCGACACATTATTATCTCTTAAAAGGAAAATAACTCACAAAATACACACAGAATTTTATTATTCTACTATTGCAATGAACAAAAAATGTTTTCTTCTTGAATGAAGATTGCCCAATAATGAAGAACTCATCATCAAGTAAAGTATGTATTATGATGAAGATATGATAGTAAGCTTCTTCTATTTTTTTTTTATTTTTCCAAAAAGTTAATGCTCTTTGATACAATATTTATTAGATATACCTATATAAGGAAAAGGATAATTTGTACATCGTAGAAGCCAAAAAAAAAAAAAAAATATTAATTCATTACTATGAAATTCATTGAAGTGCATGTTTCTTAAGTAATTGTTACATATCAACTGGAAATAATACGAAATTGTATTGATATTATTGTACATTAAAATAGATATATTATTGTATATTGAAATAGAATATTAGAATGCTAAAAGTAGAAGTATTGTCTTTCAAGATATGTACAATCTACACATCAAGTGCTTCTATGAATATGCAAGCAAGTATAAATGAAATCCAGCAATTGCTTTGGCTTTGATATCATATATAGTTTCTCTTGCACCCTCTCACCCTTGTATGCCATAGACTTTTGACCGCTCATATGGTGCGTATACTTGATATTTGCAAACGTCAAAGATACATTGTGTTCGTATGTTATGTATGTACAATATGTATTTGATAAATATCTACTACGTAAGTAAAAGCTAGGTAGATGTTAGTTACGTAACTTTGCACACCAAACTCAGTCAGCTCAATTGAAGCATTATCAGAGTGTTTATCATGTGGAAATGTGCATGAGGATAACAATAAGGGGGGGAGGGGTGCTGACAATGTATTGTATGGTATATGTATTGTATATAACTATGATAACTATTTTATGATATGTGTAATACAATATGTATGACAACCAATTTCATTGCTGTCCACGTTTCCTTGCGATTCAGTATAACCTTGAAATTTATTACTCGTATTGCAATAGCAGACACTTTTCTTTTTCATTTTACAAATGAATGAATAAGTGTACGTACATACATTTAAAAGTACATATACTATTTGTTTGTTTGTTCGACTCGTAACAATATGATATCTACATATATTTATCGTATATGTCATCTACAATACCTATATGCATGAATGTTGTCACATTATTAGCATTAATTGTGCACAAGTGGAGGATTAGTTGAATCCCATGTTAAAGCAACAAGAAGCAACAAAGCAAGAGAATATTTGTTGTGGCTGTTCCCATTGCTATTGCTATTACTTTTGATAATGATTATGATGACAATGATGTTTCCGTCTTTATAAGAGTATCAAGTAGCATATACATGCGCGTATTGTAAATATATGACGCCTACGAGTATAAGGAGTGAAAATAAACACCTGCTGCTGTTGTTGGAGAAATGATTCATTTAATGAAATTATTGCCTTGAATTATAAATTTCATTATGATGTTGTCGATGTTGTTGTTACTATTGTTGTTGATGTTTTTCACGTTCAATTTCACAAATAATTAATTGAATTTGCCAAAGGAATGGCAAAGGATGCAAAGTATCTGAAGCAAAGCATTAGCTTCAGAAAAGTGAAGTGAAGTGAAGTGAAGTGAAATGAAGTGAAGCGAAGCAATGCGAAGCAATGCGATGCGATGAGATGCGATGCGATGCGATGCGATGTGAATCTTTATGAAGAGTTGCCCAAGGACAACAATCTAAAATCCTTACAAGACATCTCTATATGCTTGTGAATGGATGTGCATGTGTTTAGATGAAAATATGCATGAAAATTTGTCATAATCACATGTATCATTATTATCATAATCGACACCAGCATTAGCATCAACATAAACATTTCTTGTTGTCTTTATAAAGTTACAACATCTGTCGATGTGCAGATTGTTCACATCACTCAACAATAACAGCAACAACGGCAACAACTTCAATATCTTTGACTAACTTTGATGATGATTTCTATTTTTCTTACAATTCGCTACCTTTTTTTTTTTTTTCCTTTACAAGTTTCATTTATTTCACTCATATTATTTCATGATTTTTCGCAAAATTCTTAGTCCTTAAGATTTATTTTTTTTTTTTTTAGACTTTTTATAACTCAACGAGAATGATAAAGTATAGAAATTCATTTGTAATGATGAATGGCAAATGGCAAAGTAAAGTTCTGACGAGAGTATGTCAATAGGTTTCGCGTTATTATACGAGTATGTATCTTAAGTATTAAATGCGAGTATCTCTGTGTATAGAATATCAAAAAGTTATATATATGTTTTTTTTTTTTTTTTTTTTTTTTGTGATAATCGATAAATTGTCCAAATAAGATTTATCCTTTCAAAATTTTTGAAAAATAGTCTACGAAATCATTATAAACCAGAAAGAATGGTATCTTCGACAATGCTGAAGATGTAATAGTCTTCAGGCAGCCCCTAGAAAAAGTTTTAGTATGGGAGATATACAATCCAGTAATCCTAGGATCTTCAAATTTGCGTGCTTAATGAATACGAACCAAAGACTTATTGTATCCAAATTTCCATTGAAACATACAATAAAAGTTAATTACAGGGTTTCATTAGCTCGTATGACACTCTGCAAGTCTGCCGCAGATCTCTGTTGCAATTTTTTTTTTTTTTTTGAAGAGAAAGCAAGCGTGAGGCTTCCGGGCTAACCGAGTTACTTGTGCCAGTAGCTTGGCAACAACTTTCCGAAGTTCTGCTTTATATTCGTTTGCGTATTGTTCATTGTTGCTTTCATTTCAGAGTGATGAGTGAGGTGAGAGTCAAAATAGTTGCAACACCAAAGAAGAACCAACAATAATATTATTATGTGGAGAGTTACTAAGTAATGTATAATACTGAATAAATCTATGCCTATAAAGGGCAAAATCTTTTCAGTCTCCTCTCGCATATCGACAGTAGGTAAAATACAGGTAGTGCTCAAATAATACAAGTGATTGGTAATAAGTAATGAAAAAATATAAGAAATTAAGATGATTTGCTGTTTAGTCAGCTGCTAGTAGAAAACTTATGTAGTAACTGGAGAATTTTCACATTTTTATGTATCATTTGCATTAATTAGGGAATCAAGATTACTATCCTTTTTTCAACCAACTAAATCGATTTGTATTAAATATTTTATGCTAAGAAATTTAAGCTATGATTTCTACTACAAGCAGGAGGAGGAGTAGAGCCTTTGGTACTCAACAATTACTATTTGGTGTTGTTTTATGTATTTTTCAATAATGTTCACAGAAAAACGGTAAGAAATGGTAATACATACCTGTGATATTTGATATTCTAGGGTGATCAAAAGCCCACGAAAATGAAGCGATAATGGACCTTAGTCCAAAATGTATACTATTTTTTCATGAAAACTGAAACTGAGGTATGATGATTGATGTGTGACGACTGATATTCTGATGGATGTGTTTAAGAACCAAGTTTTTCAATCTAATAGAGAATGGAACAGAGCTTCTATTCGGTGGAAAGTGGTTGTATAAACGAGGTGTTAAAGGTTGTTTAAAAGGCGTAACATTGTTTAATGGGGAAAGAAGATGCTGAATTTTTGAGAGTATATTTTACGAGCGCGTCTTGCATATTTTTGGATGATTTTGGATTTTTGTTGGCGTTATTATGTTTTCGTGCTGATTATTGGGTACGTCCCTCTTGGTGGAGTATATTGGTAGCCGTGGCTTAAACCTAAATCGGGGGTAGAATTAGCTTGCTAGAGCGACATGGTTGCGTTTACAATCAAATGTTGTCGCCCATCTTAGCATGAGGTTCTGGGTAGGACTCAACTCCTCACCAAGGGGAAGTAGTAGCATACTCACGCTGGTATGACATGAATTGGACCTGCGGATATAATTTAATTATATCAATTGGAGTTGATTGACGTAAATGCACCGTGTTCTTAAGTCAACACGATAGGCATTTACGTTAAAAGTCCGTACTTTACTTCTGTTATCTCTTATGTACTTCATATGTTCTATTCTTAAGTTTTACACACTACTGTTATATATACATATATATACATGTGTATTACTACAGAATGGAAACTATTATTCTATACTTCAAACAAAAAGAAAATACTTTTAACATTATATTACATGATTTTTCAAAATCAATGAAACATGAAAATCTGCAGCATAAGATATAGGAGCATCAGTGATGGATTAAGGATCGATGCCGCACTATTTACTTTATAAGGCAGTGATTCTCAAAATTAAAAATATAATTTTGCTATTTCCCTTCGTAGGGCAACTGCTCCGATTGTGACTTGTTTTTCGATAGAAAAGTGAAAAAAAAAACTCGCGTTTCTTTCCGATTTTATTCGTCTCATCGAGCTGATCAAGATATTCTTATATACATTATCATCCCTGGCTACTTTATCTATAGGAATGATCGTTGTGGTTATAAGTTTGATGAGGGGGGGTTTTCTTATCGAAAACTTTGGCATGCAACTGGAAATAAATGGAAACAACTCATTAAAAATGTTCTCTCATGTGCCCCAAAGGTATTAGTTATTGTGTTTAATAAATACATAAGCATCAGCTATTTTCCAAGCAGCTGGAAGTTAGCTAATATCGCTAACCAAATACTATATATTTCACCAGGAAGCATAAGTCCTGCCGTTTAATACACACCAACCGATTCCAATTAATAAAATGGGAGAGTTTGCATATGACTAACTGTTGTCATACATATAAAAGCAGGACAATTGATAAAACTAATAAAGCAATAGAAAATAATAGAAAATCAAAACTTTCAATAAAAAATAAATTTATGGGTCTGAGGTTTAGGGTGATTCTGCCACCTATCACCGTAGGAAACAAAATAAACTTTTCAAAATGATTTTTAATCTTCCTTTATACTATTACTCCAAAAGGCAGATAGAAATCAATTATTGCACTCTCCTAATTCCTCAATAAAGCTTTATTGAGTATTAATACTAAGTTTTTTAATTAGTTGTAGTGTACAGGTTAAGCTTTTGAATCAACTGTAAAGTTAAGGTTTAGTTAAGGTTTTTGCACCCAATATTTTCCTTACAATTAATACAATATTTAATGTTAAAAAAATATCTATTGTATTAATTAATCTTCTTAGTTGTTAAGTTTATTTATGTAACTAAACTCTATAAAAATGTAATAGAACCTGTAATACAAATAATAAGTCGAGTTTATGGGGTCTCCGATATCTCCTTCTGTCTGTTACAGCTTCATGGCAAACTTCTAATATTATTCAAGGGCATGATGATGATTTCTGCATTTATTGATTTAATGTGAATAATAATGTGAATAAATGAAAAGTTTCTATAAATTTTTTTTAGAATTTTTTTTCTTAAATTTGCTGCTGTTTGTTGTGATCGACGTTGATGTGTTTTGAATTGTTTTTGCTTTAATATAGCATCACCATATTGGTCGAAGAAAAGCCAATTTAATGGATAAAAACGTTTCACTTTGACTGGTGGTACAGGAGAAACTCGAATTGCGACTTAATAAAGTACAGCATGAATAAAAAGTGATCTGTTGCAATTAAAGAAGCCACACATAATTATGGTGAGGAACGACCGCTTAAGGAAAGGAAACAAATCGTTGGAATTTGATAACCGTCCACAAGTTTGCTGAAGAAGCTATATGGAGAGAGTTTGACGCCAGATACTTTGGTATACCTATAACAGTTTATTAAATAAAGCGACTGCAAAAAAAAAATCTTAAAACTTCGCAAGGAGTGTGCAGATAAAAAAGCAAGTATAAATAGTTAGCAAACAGATAATTGTAAATATATAAAAATACTTTCTTAAAATATTCAAATTACTTTAACCTGATTTCTTTGCTTATTTGAAACATTCGGCATTTTCTTACTTTTTGTAACCCACTCATGTGACTCCTCCGTAGAGTTTTTTAAAAAATATTTTCTTGGTAACAAAGCAAATCATAAATATTCCAATCAATATATGTTTTAAATTTAAATTTAAAAAAAAATAAATTACCTTAAAGTTATTTTTAATTTCTCACAAAGCAAAGTTCAAAATTTGTCCAACATTTTTCTATTTTGTTATGAATTATACTCTTCACGTAGTGAATAATATTGTATTGTATTATAAGTTTGTCATTAGAGATGTGAATTATTTAAAATGCAAAATACCTATTTTTATTTTACATTTGAAAGACTTTTTTTCATAAATATTTAGTAATTGTATGGTGCAAATGGTTTTGTAAATTTTTTCAATAAAAAAAAAGCTCACAAAATATGTGTTTGCGAAAGATCAAAATGAAATAAATGGAAAGAAAAATTTTCTTTTCATTTTTATTGTTTAACCTGAGCTTAGGGGATCGGAGCGAGAGAGAGCGTGATAGGTTAGACAACAACACAGAGAGTCGACTGAAGAGTGCAAGACAGTCTTAATAGGCGTTTTGAAAGATTTTATAAATTAGAGGAACCAAAAGCAAAAAATGGAGAAGTGAGAAATATAAAAATTTAAATACTTTTTTTTTTTTTTGGAAACCATTTTGTATTTTTAATTGAAATGGAAAAATAGCCAAGCATTTGAATTTGCATCGGAGAACCCATAAAGTGCATATATTCTGAAACAGTGCGACGAGATGAGCTGATCTAGCCATGTCCTTTTGTCCATCGATCCGTCTGTCCATATGACTGTCTGTCTGTATGTATGCAAACTAGTCTCTTCCCTTTTGATCTAGAGAGCAGTACATTTGTCGGAATCAGCCGTATCGGATAACTACGGGATACCTCCAATACAAACCCCACATCCAAATAGATCTTCTCATTAGAAACACTTTTATGTTTCTTGGACTATCAACTTAAAATTTGAACACAATAGGTTTCTGATTACCAACCATGTAAATTTTCAGACCCCCGAATTACTAGAAGGGGTACATCCTATCAAGCATTTTGTGTTTAGTACCTTTGTTAAATAAAAAAACAGAAAATTGCATAGCAGTGTATATCCCAATTATTGTATTTTAATGACTAAGGTAATACATGGATGGAATTTTAAATTTCTACGCTCCATCTGAACTTATATGAATCAGAGACTTTGAATTTTTGGTTTGTGTGTTTGTGCGCTTATCACGTAAAGTTTTCATTGGATTCAAAATAAAATTATTGAAAGATTATTTCATTAAAATCGGCCTACAGAATCAGAAGATATTAATTTTTAATCAAACCAAAGACTACTAAAAAAATTACATTTTTGCTCAGAAAGAAGTCGCTTTCAAAACTACTCTTAAAGAAACACAACCAATTTTTTTTTTTTTATTTTTTTTTTTTTTTTTTTGTGGGGAAAAAAAGGCTTGCTAGTGTTTATGTTGTGCCAAATCAATTCCGAATGTAGGCTCGATTGGCCGAAGACTAAGGGCCGTTTTATTGGTTATACCTGTGGTATTGTTGTATAATTGTCATTACATAATAATCCAGTGGTTTCCGGTTACCATCTAAAGGATTTGTGGCTTTTTATAATTGAGACCTTATACAATAGTTCCCACTCTGTGGGCTTTCATGTCAATATCCATATACCCGTTGATGGTCCGGGACTGATTATTCGTAAATGTTATTTATTCGCAACTAACATTTATATTTAACAACATGCCATTCACTATCCGCAACATGTGACCAGTCCATTGGCCTCGGATCGAACGTGTTCCATCAATGTAATCAATTGCACTGCACATAACAATAATCTATATCTCAACATTTCTTTTGTTTGGGATGGAAAACAATAGTCATGTTCACATCTTACAAAAACTTATTCATGAAAATGAATGTCAATGACACTGACGGTGGATGCAGTTGAACATTTTCTCATCCAAGACTTATCAACTAGCTTCCTAGATTTTATTGTTCCAGAGAAACATACGCCCAACCGTTACCATCTCCTTCGTGCTAGCGGAAGAGTGCCTTCATGATATCGTAGAACAAAACGCAAGCCTCTAGGCTGCTTGTGATAATTAAAGCAAAAGAACAGGTCTGGAATAGTTTTCATACCATTTATAAAGCCGTGGGGAAAGGTCGCTAGACAATGTGACCCCATGTCTGAACACTAGTTTATTCACTGACAAGAACTGATTTTGTCTTTGATTTTTTGCCATCATTCTGCCCAACTTGTCATTCGATATTTAAATGGCACGTTTAGTGTAAATTTCACTCAAGGCTGAGAGATGTAAAACAAAAACAGTCACACTGCGTAAGAAAAAGTACACTTTACCATATGCTTTTGTTTCCATTTTTACAGTGTGGTTCTTATGTTTTTGTTTTGCATGTATTTTATCGGACAAAAAAATACGTTTTGTTCGCTCTGGTGTGTTCTCAGCCTTAATAATGAAGTTTGTCTTTAAATTCGTATAATAAAACATAAATAAACTTGGTAGAGATACTTAAAATTCTAAATGAGAAACAACAAATGATTTTGACTTGGAAATTCTCATTGTTGTTCTTTTTATATAACATTGAAGAGTCATTGACTTTTGCTTCAGCTTCTCGCAGTGGTATTCAGTGATAAGTACTATCTCTTTTGAAGCATAGTCTTTCATTTCATTTATTCATTGAAGCAATACAATATGCGTATAGAGTACTTATTTCCCTTGGCGTCTTGTATCCATCCTGCCATACACTTCAAGTTTTCTTTTTGCATTTCTTTTGTATAAGGTCAGGTCAAATCAATTGCACTTTGCTTTTTTATTTTTATCAAAATATTATTGTACAACAACAACAGAAACAACAAAAACAACAACATATTATAATAACAATAACCGAGAAGAACAAAAAAAAAAAAAAAAAATACAAAAAGATGAATAAACTAACAAACAAATACCAAAGGCAATCAGCGCAAAATGTTTCATTTTCTTTTTGCGCCGCTACCCAAGCTTTTGTTTTTCACCATCTTCCCAAAGAGAATTGTTACATAGGGTGGGTATATAAAATTTGTGTGGGTAGTGGAGACAACCTGATGGACTCATTGGGTTTCTCTGAAATTCTTATTCTAAGCCTAAACAATTGATTAGTTTATTAAGTACATTATTCATTCTGTTGTATGAAGAAATCTCAGATGCCAGCAAAGACAAAGAAATTAATATGTGCAGCCCTCTTTATTTTAAAGATATTATTAATATGAAATTTCCAATATTCTTCCCACACACCCAAACTCACTTGCAAAACGAACTGTTGGCAATCATAGGAATAAATAAATATTGAAATATGATATTAAGAAATTGATATTGAGTATTTTGTTAAATAAAATTTCAATTAAAAATTATATTGCTTCATCATTTTTCCTATAAATAGCAGCAAATCAATTGGGGGCTTACAGGATATTCAATAGTCGAATTCACCCATCCACAATAAAGCCCTTAGTTAGGTTGTTGCTGGTGTTGTTGGTGATTTTGTTGTAGCACAACAATATTGCTATTGGGTCTGGCATTAGCTGCTTGCAATCTGCTATGCTGCTGGCTTTTGTTTATTTATGCTCGTATTATATTGTACTATAGTTGGATTACATTTTAAAAGACTTTTGTGAAGTGCATTATCAATTTAGTCCCATGCTTGTAACGCAAAGTGTTTTATTTCGGAGACCCCATCAACACCAGTTACTTGTATGTTTGTACATACATATGCATGTTTGGCAGAATCATCAGTATCATTGAGGAAAATGATTTCACTCTTATTGTGCTTTCATTCATCTAAGTTCCTTTTGTCTACATAATTACAAATTATTCCCTCACCGTTTCTGTCCTTTCCACAAGAAGCTAAGCTGAAACCGTGAAACGTGAATCAACCCAGAGGTCAAGTCTGTCATGTTGGAAACTCTAAATTAATTCTCACGAAACACATTTGAAAATATATATTTCGATAAATTCAACAAATTACTAGTATTACTCAACTGAAGAGTGTAAAAACTTTGGTGTGCCCAAAGTTATCAAGATTTGTACTCTTCAGGAGATATCGAAGACCCCATAAAGTATATATTGTATATTTTGATCAGCGTGACGAGACGAATCGATTTTGCCATGTCCATCGGTTCGTCTGCATTTATGTAAACTAGTCTCTCAGTTTTTGAGCTAGAAAGCTAAAATTTTGCACGAAGCATTATCATACGCAGTATATTTGTCCGAATCAGCCGAATCGGACCACTAAGAGGAGTACCTCCCATACGAACCCCCTACTCAAATTCATATTCTTATTCTTATTAGAAAAACTTTTTTGTTTTTTGTGCTATCAAACTATACTTTGGACACTGGCTCTGTTTGACCCATACACATAAACCACTAAAATATCAAGACCTTCGGGTTATCAAGAGGGGTACCTCCCATGCAAAGCTCCTACTCAAATTCATATTCCTACTAGAAAAACTTTGTTTTTTAAGCTATCGAACTGAAATTTGGATACTATAAGTGTCTGATCTATATTCATCAATCATGTATATTTCCAGATTCTAGAATCGCATAGCTCCCATACAAAAAAAAAGTTTTCTAGGGGATGCGGGAAGTGTATTCCATCTTCGGCATAGATACCCTTCTTTCTGGTTTTAATATTTTTTGTTTCTTATTTTTGTGCAAAAGTTTCCCATTGACGTACTTTATTTGTTATTAGCTATTATCTCTTGTTTTCCCCTACATCATCTTTGCTTCATAATACTTATATGCATTTGCTTTCCCATCATCATCATCATCATAATGATTTTTATCTTTTTTTTTTTTTTTTCTTATTTTTTTTTAAGACTTTTTGTTTTGTTTAGTTTTGTTTTTATGTTTGGATCGACTCAATTTACTTCATTCGCTTGTTTTCGTAGCCTTCATCTTGGTTGTCGTTTTGTTTTGTTTTCTATCCCAATCCTCACCATATTTTTTTTTTTTTCTCAGTGCTCTTTGAATGATTCTATTACTTATGTACATCTTTCTTTTTCTCATTCATTGTTGATGTTACACAATTCTTGATGGAAAACGAACAAACCTCATCATGGTTAAATAAATTTAAATTTTAAATTCTATATACATACATACAGTACATACATATACGTGTATGTAGTATATGTAGGTATATATTGTTCCGACAGGTTCGATATAATGGCGGATAAAACGGAATGGGGATACTTTACTTGCCAAAAAATTGATCCTCTAAATAGAATTCCTTAAACGATTTTGCAAACGGAATTCCGAATCCCAAACATGAAGACATAATCCTAAAAGATACTGCGTATAAAATCCAAAGTTGACTGTCACAGTCACTATTTTAATCGAAACAGTTGCGGTCCCAAGCCTAAACCCAAGCCGAGGAAAAAAAATGGTGAAATTCGACACAACGTTTTGCATGATCACTTATTATGCCGAATGAATTTAAAAGCCATTCTGTAGGAATGTCCTTCAGAATCGCGGTCGACGCCTTTTATATAGTCTCAATATTGGCATAGCACTTTCTTTCAGTGTCGAACGATAAGCAGGTACATTATCGAAAAAAAACACGATAAACTTTACTTACAATCGTCGGGAAAAAAAAGTATCAACCAATCTACCAACCTACTACAAGAAAAACACTGAAGATTTGATATAAGCCGTCGATGCTTCTAAATAAGAATGACTCAAATTTGGCAACTGCTGATATCAATGGTCACGATCTATCCTTATGCTCGGCACCGTGATATTAAGACTACATGAAAGGTGTTCACATTAAAAAAAACTGACTTTCATGTTTTTCTTCGTTTAAAGAAACAAATTACGTGGCAATATGTGCCCCTCATTTCCCATTCCGCATTCCGGATAACTTTAAATACCACAAAAGATATCAATTTCTTTAACATTTACCCAATTGAAACTATGAATAACTAGTAATATAAATTTATAAATTCATATAAAACATAAATGTAACGTAAAACTAAATAAAGTATGATTGGATTAAACAAAAACAATTTGGTTTAATTCTTTCAAAAATCTAATATTGGTTATTTATATCATCATTTCTACAGCCGAAACACACAAATAAAATATAAGGATTTTAATGGCATAATACATCGAACAATTTGGATTCATTCCAGACTATAATATTCAAATACATTAAATATAAATGCAATTTAAGCAT
>JBANCV010001313.1:0-16733 GCA_037040105.1 Amiota albilabris
ATAGTGGAAATTGAAGCTGTCAAATGTATTTTTCAAATGGAGTATAGGATAACCTTGCCAGATGCTTATAGCATGAGTAGCGCAATTTGCACTTCCAATAGTATTTTGGGTCTATGTTGCATTCTATAAATGCCAAGATTTCTATTCTCTTACTGGAAACCAAGTCATGAAAGATGATTTGTCAAATTGAACGATTGTTGTAGTTTTCTAACTTCTTTTGAATGCACAAAAATTTGACTAAATTTTGGGATTATAAAGGAAACAAGAAACCAATATCCAAATTTATCAATCTAATGGCCCCCATCGTATAGGTTATGATTAAATTGAAATTGTGAAAATGATATTATTTTCTATTAACAAAATATAAACAAAAATAATTTATAAAGTGTTATCTACAAGTGCATAGTAGAATATGTGGGTTCATTTAAAAAATAAACCAACTGGCGAAAGACATACGAGAAACAAAACACTGAATAGATCTTAAAAATGTCGTAGAGAAAGAGTGAAATTAAATTTCGAGCAGTCATGGATAAACTTAATAAAAAAAGGCTAAAATAAATAATCATTGCAACAATATAATAAAATAAGAAATAATGGTTTTTTTTTTTTTTTTTGATATATTTTCCTGTGTGAAAAGTACTTGGCAGACTATGAAAAGGTAGATCGATGGAAGAATAGGATGTACGTGTATTCTAGCAAAAGCAATTATTCATAAGGATTTTACTTAGTATTTGCATTGTTATTTTATTAAAAAAAAACATCCTCAGTCCTCACAAATTTAATGGAAGTCGGATTACGTCAGATTGGAAAAGCAGTCAGTTAATGTATGGTTTGTTTTAACACAATATAGTTCACTAGGCGGCAATAAGGAAGAGAAGAAGATAGAGGTAGAGGAGTCAGGAAGTCATTGAACATCTTGGCTGTAAAATATGAATGCATTCCTGCAGGTCTCCAATACAAATACAAAATTTTTTTTACAAGATTTGCGAAGTTTCTAATAACTTACAATTTACTTACAATTTTTCCATTTTTGAAATGCATAAATGGTCACTGGAGCTAAATCTATCAAATATGCTAAATATGAAAGACATTTTCACCGAAATTAATTCATTTTTGGAATCAGTCTCGGTTACATTTCCATCAGTGCATCTTCAATACTTTTCTTCGTACCCTTGCAATTCATGTGTTGGAAAACGTGGGTACAAATATGACCAAAACCACACTTGTGTTTTGAGAAATACTTACTTGAAACATATGAATAGTAAAAGTTTATTCCAATTTTCCAGTTTCCCTTCAGCCCTTTTCCCAAACAAAAAAAAAAAACACATTCCGATTTTGAAGGGAAATTATAGTAAGATTTTTGTTTTATTTTACATAGTTTATTAAAGTTTTTTTTTTGGGTTTTTTAATTTTTTTTTTTTTTTTGTATACATACATAGAGATAGTATTAAAATATGGATTTATGTGTTTTGTTGTGTTCTGTTATGTGAATGTTGTAAGTTTTAGAATAGTAGTAAATAGATTTCGGATCTGTTGTTATTTAGTTTGTGTATAGTATATGTAATAAATAGTTTTTTAGTTCACATTCATTTAGTTAATAATTGAGTTACACACAAAAATAACATTTAAATATATATATGTAGATATATTGTATTGTATTTTTAAATATTTATTTAATTAATTTTTGTTTTTTTCCGTTTTCACTTCTTCTTGCTGCTACTTCTTCTCCCTATAACATTCTTAATTGTTTTGTTGCCTTTCTTTAAAACCTTTCTTGTTTTTTTAAATATATTTTTATATATTTTTATATTGTATATTGTATATATAGGTATATAGTTTAGAGCAGCATGCTTCTTATTTGTTTTTCTTATGTAGTTTTAATGTATACATATAAGTAGTATGTGTGTATATATTTTGTTTTGTTTTAGTTTGTAAATTTTTTTTTTTTTTTTTTTTTGTTATGCATTGAATGCATCTTATAGATACAATACAATCAATATATAGTTTTAGACATATTACACATAGACATAGATGTATATAGTATGTGTTAATATGTATGTATATAGTATATAGTAATGTAGTGGTAGTAAGTTAGTTGTAAGAGTAGTTATCGTACTCATATGTTACTTATAGTTGTTGTCATTAATGATTGTTACATTAATTAAATCATTTCAATTCTTTTCAATTAATTTTACCAATTTCCATTCATTTATTATTATTATTAGCAATATATTTTTTTTTAAGAATATGAAATTTTAAGAAAAATAAAAAATATAAATAATAATTTTTGTATTTATATAAACATTTGTAATATTTTTTCACATATGTATCTTTCTTTTTTTTCTTTGATTCTTCTCTTAAGTTTTTTCTTGTAAAATGTTTTCATATCTTGTTTTCTTTTATATTTAAAATAATTGTATTTTTTCTAATTTTCTTCTCTTCTGTCCTTTGCTAATTCTGCATAATTTTCACTTTCCTCACTGATATTTATGCAAACAACAAAAACATTATATTGTTCTATATAATTTTCATTGTTTTCTGTTTCCATTCTCTTCATTTTGTTCTGTTCATTGATTTCTTATCCTGTTTGGGTATAAATTTTCTTGTTTTATACTCTTCACGTAGTGAATAGCATTATAAGTTTGTCATGAAGTATGTAATGCCATGTCCGTATGTCCATCTGTCCGTCTGTCCGTCTGTATTTGAACTGTATAGCCAGAGCGCAGTTGTTGGAATCAGTAGGATTGGACCACTAGGAGATGTTCTTACCATACAAACCCCCTTCTGAAATTCATGATCCTATTAGAAAAACTTTTTTGATTTTTCAGCTATCATCTTGAAATTTGGACACAATAGGTTTCTGATGCATATGCATCAATCATGTAAATTTCAAGGTTTACTGGATCGCATAGCTCAACATTTAAGGAATCAAAAAAGTAGCCGAAATTATTAAAATTTTAATGCAACTTGAATGAATCTAGGTCAACAATTCTTCGTGTATTAAAGTCCTGGGTACTTAAAGATGAAGATAGGACCACGATATTTCTCAAATCAATTATGTTATATTTTTCCTGTATGCACAATCGTAGGCGACCATAGGTGATCACACGTTTTCTGTGAGATTCGTGAATATCTTCTTTCTCCGAATCTATTTTTTTTTTTTTTTTTTTTTTTTATTATAATAAAATCTTACAAATGTTTATCTTTGTTCTCTTGAAGTAATCGTGTATGATAGATAAATAAAAAAGAATTCGAAATGAAAAGTATCTAATATGTAAGTTTAACTAAAAATATGAAGTGTTTTCTGATAAGATTTTTGAAGAAGCTTTTTTAAATATTGTTTTGTATCTTTTTTATCTCCTTAAGGTGTTTAAGGGTTTGTTATATCTTGTTTTTTTTTTTTTTTTGTATTTTTGGTAGATTGATATGATAATATACTCAAATATAATATAAGTGTACATACTACTATATAAATTTATATAATATATTTTAGACACAAAAAGGAATCAATAGTTTATTTATTTGTAATACAATATTTTATTTCTTCGTGTTGTTTTAATTTTCAATTCATTTTATATGTTTGTTGTACATTTCAAAAATGTATCTTGTTTTTTTTTTTTTTTTTTGATAAAATTCTTTTTGTATACTATAATGTTTTTTTTATTATTTTGATATAAATAATATGATAATATGATATGTGTGTGGGACTGTGTGTGATTTTGTGAGTGTGTTTGTGTGTGTACATATACCTGTTTCCAAGCAAGGAATGGGGTTTTCCTTTGTCTTTGCCTTTGCCTTTGCCTTTGGGTTTATGCTCCTTAGTTTCATTTTTAAATTCTTTGTATTTTTTTTTTTTTTTTTATTTTATTATTTGCATCTTTTCTTTCATTTCATATTTTCGTCATCTTTTTTTGTTGTTTTTTTTTTTTTTTTTTTTTTTGTTGTTTTTTAAATTTGTATTGTATATTTGATTTTCGGTGGTTGCCGCTTTCAAAAAGAGTCTCTTAAGTAATTTAACATGGAAATATATGTTAATATGTACTACTTATATACACTACACTACATTATACATACATGATATGTATGTAAGTAGCATTGTGTAGTAGTACATAAACAAAAGTACTCGCATTTAACTAATAATACGCTGTGTTAACTTTATTGTGTCTCTACGTTAAATTCCATACATTGATACCAATATACAGAAATGCAAAAAATCGGATTTTTACTTATAATTATTAATAATAATTATTATTTTTTTTTTTTTTTTTAATTTGATTAATTTTAAAAAATGAAACACCTTGCACTCCTGGCATTATAAATATATTAAAGAAGAAGGATGGAATGTCTGCGAATCCATAATGTAGTTGAGTTAATTAAGTTACTAGATTTTTTTTTTTTTTTTTTTTAAATTTTTCTTTGAGATTTTAAGCTCCTTATTTATATACTCGTACATCAAATGTACGTACATTCTTAGTAAATATGTTTAAATGGAAGATTCCCAACAATATGTATTGGAACTTGCAGAAATAGGTATGCCCCAATACTTATAATGACAATCTAGAAAAAGTGTTGTAGTTTTTTTTTTTTTTTTTTTTTCTTTAAATGAATTCGTGTGTGTTATTATATAAAATTAAGAGTTAATTGTATAACTAACTAAAAGAGAATCACTTATATAGATCTTCTTAGATCCAGAAATATTTGAAACTTTTATATCACCAGTCGACGAGTCCATATTGCATAAATATTGTAACTGATTGCTAAGAGAAGTAAGTATAACTTCAGTACGGATACATTATTAATATTAATCATTACAATTTGACAAAATGATAGCTGATCTTAAAAATAAAATAAAAAATGGATGATTAATTCAAGACTATCATAACTCAAATACACGAATTTCAAATTAATGATCGATATGTTGGTTTTTAACTTATGAGTTGTATGGAACTGATAAAGTTCTTGAAGTTTTTGTATAGAAAACTTTTGTAGTTTTTCACATAAATCTAATATAGTGGGAATTAACTTAAGTCTACGTAGAATTGATTTTCAATTGAATTCAAGTAAACAAATTTTCTTATATAATTTCTGTTTCTGAGAAAGTTCTTCAACTGGAGTTCATTATTATTGGATTACATACTACATAGATGATGTATTATTGAGCTTGTATCGATTAATATGTGATAAACATAAGTGTCTAGAGTCTAGAATTTTCTATATAATTTTTGCTATTCAGAAAATTCTTCATTTGGGTTTTAAGATGGGTAATCGATGTACTATATGAAATAAGGTGCGTTTCATATTTATAAGTTAAGGAGTGATCGAATGCTAATACAAAGTTCTACTGAAATGTTGATTCACTCTCCAACAACAAAAATAATATGCGACGGTTTCTCTAGAGATAACGGTATTTTTGTTTAATCAATTTCTTTACTTGGATTTGGATAATTTTGGAAAAACATTAAGCAGTGCAGAAAAAAAAGGAATTCTCGGTCTCTTTGGACCAAAAACATTCAATTTGGGGAAATTTCACAAAAATTTAAGACAAGTTTATGTGTGGTACAGGATATTTTGAGATACGTATGCTTCTAAAAAACATTCGCACAAACTGAAAGGCAAGTCATTCGATTTGCGTCTAATTCGTCTAAAACGTACACAAATCATTGATTATAAAAAAAAAAAAAAGGATTGTTCCGAAGCTCACATCTCGTCACGAAAAGACTAGAATTGATTTCGGCTTGAAGTAGATTAAAACCAACTGGAATCAGAAGAAAAGTGTATCAAGTAAATCAAAGGCAGCTAAGATTATTTCAATACATTATGCAAAGGTTATGTTTTCTGAAGAAAAGAAATGGAACCTATATGATCCTGATGATTTCCGCGGATATTGGCATGGCAATGGAAAGGCTGCTATCACATTGTCGAAACATAAGTTAGGGAGAAAGGAACATAATAACTTGGGCTGTATTTTTTTCCGAAGGTGTCATGGAAATACAATTTATTTCTCCTGGGATGAAAATTGCTGTTTATATGCAGTTTTTAGAGTATGCATTGGTACCATTTTTTAAATCAGCAAAAGAAAGTGTGTTTAAATAAAAACACATAAATGTTTTGGAGGAATCAGCCTGCTCCTCTGACTTGAACCCAATAAAATATAATTACACAGCGGACTTATAAGGATAATAAGCAGTTTAACTCAGTTAATGAGCAAAATTTAGAATGGATTGCTTACAAACTTTGTAATTATGGGAAAATTCATAGTCTATGAATAAAGTAAGGTTAAGTGTTTTAAGTAAATTACAGAAAATTGCACAATTTGCCTTGACCTCCTTACTTCTAGACAAGCCTTAGCATTTTATTTTTGTTGTTGGAGAGTGAGTCATCATTTCAGTACAATATTGTATTAGCTCTTGACCTTATAACGCACTATAGTATTGGGTAAAAATTAATGTTCTGTTCTCTTCTATTCTGCCTTAAGAATAGTAAAAGGAAAGACAAAAGAGTGTAGTGGAGAGGAGAGGATCGAATTGTAGTATATACTTATGAGTGTATGAAATTAGTGTTTAATGTTATTAATTCCTTTTTTTTTTCTTTTTATTTATTTTTTTTTTTTTTAATTCTAATTCAAATTCAAATACAAATTCAATAAATAGAATATATATATATATATATATATATATATATGGATATATGAATACTTATATTTTTGTGTACATATTTATTTATTGTGTTGTATGTAGATTAATCTTACTCAGTGTATTAGCATTAGTAATAGAAGTTATTGATATACGGGCTTTTGATGTCTGTATATCTTTCGTATATATGTTACATGAATTTGCATCTAAGATACTAAGCACATTTACACACATATACATATACTGATTGACTTGACATTGATATACAATACATACATACATTAACAGTATGTCTACATACATGTACTACGAGCATTTGTTGTATTTGTTGCGTACATGTATACATTTACTTACAATAAAATCGTCTTTATGCATATTTGTAAATTTATTGTTTTTTTTTTTTTTTGGTTTTTTTTTTTTTTCATTTTGTCAAATTTGTATTGTATTGTATTTTGTAACATATTTTTTTGGGACAGAATCAATGATTAGGGCGTCTTACATTTGGATATTAGTATAACTCACACATAGGCGCACACACACAGATACATTCATAAGGTATATATGTATGTATGTGTTGATTATTTATGTAGATAGAAATAAGATATATTTTTGACTACAAGGAGGCAAAGTTACTTATGTTTGTGTTGTTTTTTTTTTTTTTTTTTTTTCGTTTTTCATGTATTTTATTAACTTGTTGTATGTTTTTTGTTTGTGATGCCTCTGTATGTGTATTCTTGTGTGTATGTGCCTGCGTGGGTGTGTGCTTATGTGTGTGTGTGTGCGTGTGTTGTTGTATATATTTAATGTTCAACTCGTTTTTTGCAATAAATACGATTTGATTTTTAAAAGGGACTTTCTTTTATGTTGTACTTAATATAAGGGTATTATATTTCTTTTATATATTCATTATTTTCTTTATTTCATTTTGTTTACTTTACTTTACTTTGATTTGCATTACAATCTTTTTTTTTATTTTTTATATTTTGGTTATCGGTATATTAAAAAGGTTACTTTTAGCGAGTTATTTTTCATTTTTCATTTATATATGTATGAATATTTTTCTATATAATTATATAATATTTATGTATTTATGTATTTATGTATGTAAATATATTTGTCTCACAAAAATATATAGAATTTCCCATCATTATTATTATTATTATTATTTTTATTATTATTATTCATTATACATTATTCATTCGTTTTCTTTTTATTATCTGTAGTTTTTATTTTATTATATATTTTCTTTGTTTTTGTTATTATTCATTTGTTTTATTGTTTAATAAATCGTTGAATTTCTTTTTTTCTCTCGTTTTTTAAAGATATTTTATTATAAATATGTTTGTTTGCTTGTTAAATTTTTTTAATTTTCATTTTGTAAAAGGACTTAAGATACAATATGAATACCCTTCACGCCACTTGAATGACATACCTCTATACACAACTATTTGTGAAAACTCATATTTTCTAAAAAAAAAAAAAAAATAGATGTTGGAGACTTTTTTTTTAATGACAGAATATTAAAATTATGTATTCAATATAACCAAATATATTTAATAGATATTTCGATTGAATTTTTATGAATTTTCGCAAGAATCAACTAAAAGGACTTTTATCTAAATAGGATAAGAGTACTTAATCAAACTAAACGTACAAAGCCTAGCCCCCCCAGTGACAAACTGCCGAAATCGTCAAAAAAAAAAGTTTCCCGATAAAAAGACAGATTCTTCTTCCAAGTAGAATAAGGCAGTCACATATGTTGGAGGTGTTTAACACTTTCTGATTCTTCCTCAGCGTTAGAGCTCCGACAAAAATCTTTATGTGGCACATTCAATCTTTTAGGCCATTAATTCAATTATGCAATGCCCCATTAGGACTACCGTTATCATCCGAATCCAATTTGAGTTAAAAAGAAGGAAGTAGAGGTTTAGCTCACTCATCTGCCTCATCGTTAACTCAAAGACTCGAATGATCAGATACTCTGATAAGCATGATGCCAGACTGAGTTAAGGCCCGCCACTGCTATGAAATGTTGTTACCAGCCTCACAGTCCACATAAATCAATATATTTCTAAGGATCTTTCTTCCCCATAATGATTATCAATTTAGATTCTTGCCAGACTAAATAGATCTCCGCCTGAAAATCAATATTTCATTCATCAGTGTAGATTGAAAGCTAGTCCTGTTTTAAACCGGTAGAGTGCTTCCAATGTGTCCTCTCTGCGAATCTTGTAATGAAGTTGTCATCATTATTCATTCTTCAAATGGTTAAAAATATAATATATAGATAATCTGATTATGGATTCACATAAAATAAGAGAATATTAAGAACTCATAGAAGAAATATACTTTATAGTTTGCTATCATGAGAATATAAAAGAGAACAAAATTTTAAAGCTACTGGAAAGTCAAAGGCAAGGAAATTGTGTTCTTAAATGAGACAAAATTAATTCCATCATATAAAGATGATGGATGCAGGGAGTTTTCACTGGACATCTAATATGAAATATATGTGATATCAAAAGAATATTTACAAACTGAATATTGAAATAAATCCAATGTCTTAGGTTACCTTTGAAGGAAATAACTGTGTAACAATTTGGTACTTTATAAAAAATTCAATTCAATTGTTTCTTTTGGATGTTAATTTTTTTATTGCTTCATTTGATGTAACTGATTATTACCGCCCAGTAACAATCAATGGATCAACTCAAAATTTTTACAATTTACACATTCTTCATGAACCTACACATCAGAGCTCCAGGTTAACTTCAGACGAATCATGTGACGTATCTTCAAGCGAAGTTTTGACATTCCTATCATTTAAAGTGTTGTCTTCGATTATCTCGTCGATATTGGCTTCTTGAGCACAATAAGCTGACCATCGAATAACTTCACTAGCCTTTAGAGTTCGGCCCTCGTTACTTCCTAAATCTTTTTCTGAAACGGCCGTTTGATTGTTTGCAACAGTTTGCTGTACTACGTTGTCTTGAATTTAACTATTGCAGCTGGAACTTGCGTGTGCAGACTTGGTGGAACTGACTTAAACCTACGATTGTTTAAGTTTCAATAGCTGAGTGACGATTTAGGCTCTGGGACCGACTTTGGTTAGGGTTTCGTTTTGCCGAAGAAGCAATACTGCTGACAGTTGGCAATATTGTATTCCGCTGTTTTTTGTTGGGACAATCTGTTTCGGCGTCACCATGTAGCCTACGTTTGCTCATTCCGATACCGTGATACTGTAATCACGATAAGATCTTAACTAATTGTACAATGCGTGTATTTCCAAAAAAAAAAAAAAAAAATAAATATATATGTAATATAATTTCTTTTATGTATTTTTAGTCAGCTATAAAATATAATATTGTTTTAACTAGACAAAATGAAAAAACTAAGTATAAAATTTATGAAATCGTAAATTGTTTCTTTTCTCTTGATTTTATTTCATAATTGAAATACGGTAACTTATTTTGTTAGTAAGTAAGAACAATGTTAACCAAAAAGCAACTCTTAATTTCAATTGAAGTGGTTGGGTGGTAATAAAAGTTCTTATCGAATTCAACTCAGGGCCTTTTTACATAGTGTAAGCTGGAAAGGTTACTAATGAATACATACATACAATGGAGAAGTCATCTTACATTGAAATCACACTTGCCAATTACCGCAATGAATAAACTCTTCCACAAATTATTTACCCATCTAATTCCTACCGTTTATAGATTTATGGATCCTCTAACAAACAAAACTGGTTAGGAGGAAATTTATGCCTTAAGCCACTTGAAAGCAAAATTTTATGAAAATAACAGGATTTGATAAATATATCATTTTTATATATAAAATTCGAGTGAATGTATTTTTGTGACTAATTTTCTCCTAAACGGCTAAACCAATTTTTATGAAATCTGTTTTGGTTGTACTTATAGCATCATCTAGATGGGTAATAGCAATAGTTGGATTCGGTAGATGGCGCTGTTGTTGAGATCTAGGCAGTTGTTTACTAATTTATCAAAAATTTTTTGCTTCTAAACGGATGTTAATATTTTTTTTTTTTTGTTTTTAACAACAAAAATATTTAGCATATTTTAGAGAGAGAGAGAATAGAGTTGTATACTTTTTTATTTTTATTTTTTATATATTAATATGCTAGTATCTTATATACTAAAATTTAAATAGATTTTATTGAATAAATTTTCTATATTTTTAATACATAATTAAATATCCTTTTGTTAAAAAAAAAAAAAAGTCTCTAATGTATCTGCTTCGGAAAATATGAGTTTTTAAAAAGATAGTGTTTAGGAATGTGCCTTTCAAGTGGCATGGAGTGTACTTACGTATGTATGTATATTTCCCACATTTTCTCATGTAAATATACAGAAATATGTATATGTATATATTGGTAATTATAATTATCATCATCATCATTGTTATTGGATATTAAGTAAGTAGGTTCACCAATATATTTATTTATTTTTGTTAAATTGTTTTTGTTATATGCATGTAAATATGTTTATAATTCTTCACATATTTGGATCTTTGTTTAAAATTGATTCATATATAAGTTTTTATGTTTATTTAAGGATAACTCACCGTGCATTCGTATATGATTATCGTCTTCATTATATCCATTCAATATTATTGAATGTGTGTGGTTTTTTATTATAATTATATTTTGATAAAAACACAGAATGGGTTTCATTTAATTCAATAATTATCATATTGGTTTTGGGTTGGTTTTCTGATTTAATTATAAGTGTATATATTTCTTTTAAATACATTAATTTTATGTAAACACTGTTTGATTGTAACAATTGCAGATTATTCACATAGACACATATAGTATACGGTTCAATTAATGGATTAAAAAATTCATCAAATGTTTTTGTTCTGTATTATTAAGTATATGTGTATATTGTTATTAAGTGTTTATATTGTTATTATTTTATTATCATTAAAACTTCTACGATAAAAATACATAATAATGATTATATGTAACACAAAATTGTTTGCACTTGTTCATTTCCTAAGAATAATGAACTCAAATCGCCCAAAATTTGGTTCAAATGGGGTGAGAAAGAGAAAGAGAAAGACAGAGAGAGAGACTATTGAATTTGTAAATCTTCATATAGAAGGAATGAAATCTACCCATTGAATAAGAATCAGAATCATTTCAGTTATGAATACCCAATAGCATTGCGGCTGCAAATTTTTGGTATTCATTAAGAATTCAATAAATCTTCTCTGGAAGCAAATCTGCAATTTCATTTGGTTACATATACATGCTATTCAGATAGCGGAGTCTGGTCCAGATAAGGCCCTTACAGTGGCATCGTAGCAAATGCTCTGCTGTCTCCTATTTTTCATTATATACTTAGTCTAATTTGATAGTAGATTATGAAATCCAATAATAAATATTATATTTTTACACTTAGTTGACCAACATTGAACTAAGTAGATTTTAAGTAATTCGGATACAAATTATGTGTATATGTTTATCGTTAACCTATAGTTGTTTTTTTTTCACTTTCTGATTTATTGATTTGAGACAAACATATATAGAAATATCTTTAATATTAATTTTAAATATTCAAATATTAATCCAATCAATTTTTTGTGTGCAGAGCTTCAACATTAAATGTTATACATAACTATTTAGGTATTATATAAGTACTACATAAGTTTTGTATATACATATATACCTAACATATTGAACTTAATAAAGAAAATTAGAAATACAATACATAATTTAATTTAATTAGTTACTTGTTTAAATTATTATTATTATATATATGTATGTATTGTATGTATATTAGACTTAATTATAACATAATTATATAAATAAAATAAATGAAAAATTTAATAAAATCTCATTATTTCAAAAATCATCTAAAAATAGTTTAAAATTTTATTTTATTTTTATTATTTTTTACTCGTTTTTAATTACTTATATATTCTTATTAATTTTGATCTTCTTTTTCTTATTTCTGTTTTGTTTATTGTTTACTATTAGTAGTAAAATTATTAAATATTAAATTCCAAGGCAACTCAATGCCGGACAATTTATATAATCAACATAAATTATCAAATAAGATAATATAGGATAGCATAATATAATTATATGAAGATACAAGTACAACATAATCAAACAACAAACAACCATTCAATACTATAATAGTATAAAGACTTAAACTATATTAATAATGTATAATTAAACTAATTAAACTAATTAAACTAATTAATCAAAGGTAAAATTCCACTAGTTCTAAACAGAAATTTTATGTACTACTACTATAAGTAATAATTTAGTTTTGTAATTCAAGAATTTTATACACACACACGCACACACAAATAAAAATACACACTCACAAAACAAGATAAACATATTCAAAATATAACAATCTGAACACACATATATGTATGTTGATGGTTTCATCTATTTCAAACTACTACTATTTTGTAAAATATTATTTTTAATTAGACAAGAAATATAAATGAGAAATACAATATACATACATGTGTTTTGTATGCATACTAATATTATATATATGAGATTTCATCAAATGAATTTTATCTCATTACAATACTATGCCTTACCATAACATACAAATTATTATATCTAATCTTAATCTAAATTGAGCCATAACACACCATGACATTAAGTATATTAAGATAATTGTTAAGAAATTCCATTAAAACTAAGATAGAAGAAAATAGTTTAACAAGATTTTGCAATGCAATCGATAAATTGCAAATCAGTTACAAGAATCATCTCCAATATCTGCTTGGTTGACTGATTTGATCTTGATTGTGTGCTATGTGTTCTATACAAATCAAATGTTATACAGGGATATATGGATGTACTACGTATGTATGTATATTATTGTAAATATATTAAATGAAATTCCATTGAATCAACTATGCACAGTCATTTATTGATGAGTTATAACAAACTGATATGTTACACTATTTTTTGGTTTTATTTTTATATATTGAATAGATGAAGAACAAGAATAAGAACAGCCAGTCAAAGAGGAATATTCTAAGTTTAAGTTATTTAGAGGCCTAAAGAACACAAAAGTTTAAGCAGATAAGTTCAATTAATAAATAAGTAAGTACATGAAATATATGAAACAATATATACAAGAAAAATCTAAAATCAAAATAAATTCATACAAAATAAATTGATGAAATCATATTTAATGAAGACTTTCTTTAGTTAACAAAAATTCAACAGAGATTTGATGGATTAATTATTGTATTAATAAAAGGTGTAGTAAAATGAAATTTTTTATTTTTCAAATAGATGTCCAGAACAAACGCTTGATGGTGTCAAAAAGGGAAACGAAACTTCTTCTAGAGGACTGTGATTTGAATTGAAAGCAGTTTTATAGAAGCAAAAAAAGTTAAACTACTGAAAACACATAATAATATAGTATTGATTATAATATATTATATTACTTCACGCATTTCATATAAATAGAAAATGAATTGATTGAAAATATTTTTGTGTGAAATTTTATTAATATTATTTTCAATTTAGATTTATTAGCAACTTTAATTCATTTCAGTTTAAGCTCAGTTCAAATTATTTAGATAAAAATTATTATTGTCGAAACATAATACTAAATCTATTTGATCGATTGTGCATTGTGGAAGAAAATTAAATTGAAAAGCTAATAATAAGCGAAAAATCATTATATTCTTAAAAACAAAATAGTTTTGTACACGTTGTCAATTGGATATTAATTATTGAAGAATGTCCAATAGATAGAGAAGACCATTGCCGGAGCATCATAATTTATATTTTAATTTATGGCATGAATTAAATGATTATGATTTCAATAGAATCAATAGAATCCAGCTAAGAGCCAACTTTCTCACGAACTAATCAATTTGAAATGGAATATTATTCATTAGAATGATTATGATGATGGCCACTGAAATCTTGCTTTCCTCAGAAACCTTATAAATGATTAAGATTAGAACAATATTTGATTTCAGTAGAACATAGATCAATGTTTCAGCTTTTCTCTCTGAATTACGATGATAATTAATTGGTCAAATTTCTCTATTTTATCAAACATTTTCCTAAATAAATCATTTGAAATTGTGATGATGATTGATTGGTGAAATTTCTCTCGAATCTATCAGTTTAGAGATCAAATTATCTCTTGAAATACTAATAATGATTGAATTACTTGAATTAATTGAACTTTGTGAAGTCAAGAAAGCATTCAAAACAAAAAAAAAACAAAATGTTGTAGTCAAAAATCGATTGTAACCAATAAGTCATGAATAATATTATTTTCTTTGAATCTATAGCAAGAATGACTGAGATTTGTTTGTTGAGAAATGCTTCGAAAATTCTATGTAAAATTTGATAATGTTTTTGTTTATACAATATGTACCTTGTTCAAAATTATTTACTTTAGTCGTAATAAAATATGTATGTTAGTACTTAGTGTTCCTCTAATGATATGCAAAAATCTGTATAAATAAAGTGAATGATGTCTGTCATATTAAGTAGTAGAACCTTAAATATATACATAACATATGTATGTATCAGAGAACTGCGAGAACTTATATAGAATCGATTCGTGAATATTGGCAATATATTCATGAATAGTGACAATATTCATGAACACTGTCAATACTACATGATTACTGTCAATATACAATACATGGACACTGTCAATATTCATTAACACTGTCAATACTCATGATCACCGTCAATACTCATGAACACTGTCAATATTTTTTAATGATTACCGTAAATGTGTTAAAATCGTTCACCTACACTTTTGCTTAGTTGAAATCTTATCAAAAACTATACAACATTTCATTAGAACTTATTACATTAATATTATATGGAACTTCACCTTTGGCCTTTCGTCATTCAATAAGTATCTTTCTTTTGTATTTTCGGAATTCGCATCGTACACAAGCAGACCAGTATGTATGAAGTATAGCAGACACCAAACATTTTCAGTCAGGTGAGCTGAGCAGTTTGGGATATGCATATCTTATCTTACTTACATACCCCTTATTCTTATTTTCTTTAAAAAACCTGCAGGAAGTTACTCTTCATTTCCAGCTCACAAATAGTAATTTGAACTATTTTTTGACCTTTGCTCCAAATGTAAACAATATGGTAAATATTGTAGATTCAAAGAGAGTGAAAATTTAAATTAATTTTGTTTTGTATAGTTTTCTTAAGGATTGGAGTGTATGGTTATATACGTAAAATACTAGGAAGGTGGAAGAAGGTATTACATAAATATAACTTTATATAACATTGAATGTTGTCCTCTTCTGTGATACATAGTTTCAATCTCTTCTGCACACAAATACATAAAATTTACGCTTGCATAGAATAAGAAGTGTTTTTTTTTTTTTGAGAATAAATAATAAAATAATTCAAGAAATAAAGAAAAGAAATTGTCATTTGGCGTAATCTTCTTAAACATAAATATGTAAGTCGTTCATATGTATAATAATTATTGTTTTTTGTAGACCCCTGCTTTGTTTTGTTTTTGTGTTATTTTTAATTCTTAAATATGCTGAGATTATTTTTTGTATTTATTGTATTATATATGTTATAAATAGATTTATTGAAAAAATCATTTCACAAACACAAATAGAATTAACAACATTGAGACAATAACAACTACATATGATGAATACCATATACTTATTGTATATAGTTTTACATGTGTGACAGTTTAAATTTATATGATTGTTTTCTTTTTGTTTTCAGAATTTATCTTTTCTTCTTTTTATTCTTCTTTTTTTTTATTTGTTTTTTTTTTTTTTTTTTTGAATATTTTAAGATGTTTTTCTGTTATATTTTTATTTATTTATTTATTAATTTTGTTTTATTTTTTGTTTTATGAAATTCGAGTCAACTTTTAGTTTCTCATTGATTCCATTTATTTATTTATTTTTTTTTTTTTTTTTTGTATATAATTTTTAAAAATTTCATTTTATTTTTTTAAACACTCATGGGAAGCAGTATTTCATTTTGTATACATTATTATTATTATTATTATTATTATTATTATTATTATTATTATTATTATTATTATTATTAATATTATTATTATT
>JBANCV010001314.1:0-16730 GCA_037040105.1 Amiota albilabris
CCAACCCATGAACTGTTTGGAGTTCGAATTTGGTAGTACCTCGGGTACGAAGTCTGACCAGAGGCTTTTGTCTGGTACCACGGGTGGTCAGGGGCCCAGGGAACTTGTTTCCGTCCTGACCAGCGGTGACGGCCCCTTTATGGGAGTATCGTGGTGGCTGTGGTTGTTACCCAGATGCGAGTAGGATATTAACTCGATGTGGAGTTGCGTTCTACAACCGAGTGCCGTGACCCATAGAGCGGCAGAGGTTTAAGGTAGGCCTCAAATCCCGACCAAGGTGTGTGTCATACGACCAAATTAAGTGTGGCTCGAATTTGGTACCTGCGGATATGTATCCAAGGGGGCGTTGATTGACGTTATTCAATCCTTTGCTCGGCACGTGATATTGAGTCTCTATGACAGGTAGTCACATTAAACAAATCGACTTTCATACCAGGAGTCAGAAAGTTAGGCATCTTCAAGGTTGTTTGGAAATAGTACCAATCAATTTGAAAGAAGCTTTCTGTGGTATGATAAACAACAATACTAGGGTATTCGCTGTCCCGAATGCAGCATTACCTTTCAACGCAAATGTTTTCATTAGAATTCGCACCCTATCCCGGACATTGGAGTTATTATTTCAAAGTCAAGGAAATCCAGGTTTTTCACCACTTTGGTTTCCACCAGATTTCTCAAAGGGCCATTGATGACGTTCTCAGAGAATACATCGGTAAATATTGTTTTGTCTACATCGACGATGTGATAATCTTTTCTGAAAACATGAATCAACACCTGAAGCACGTAGAAGCTATCCTCAGCAGTCTCCTTGCTACCAACTTGCGAGTATCAATGGAGAATTCAAAGTTTTTTAGGGAAGAATTGCAGTATTTGAAATTTGTGGTTTCATCCAAAAGTATTAAGACTTGCCCGAAGAAAGTGGAAACGATACTTAATTTTCCCCAACCATCAAATCTACGGGGTCTTCTTCTAGAAATGTTAGGATATTACAGGTGTTTTATAAAGGATTACGCAAAAATAGATGGACCATTGACCAACATTTTTAGAGGTGAACTTGGTAGAGTGTCGGCAACCCAATCAAAAAAGATTCCAATTTTCTACGACACAAATCAGATTGAAGCATTCAAGCAGATACTAGTTTTGGAGGATGTAATGCTGACTTTCGAAAACCATTTGACCTTGCTACAGATGCGTCGTCCCATGCTCTAGAAGCAGTATTAGCTCAGGGTGGCAGACCAATTACGTTGATTTCAAAATCACTGGAGAAAGGAGACAGGTGAAGAGAATTTCACTACTAACGAGCGAGAATTTTTGGCTACAATTTGGGCCCTAACAAAATTAAGGTATAATCTGTACGGGCCAAAGACCATAAACAGCTATACTGATCAGCAACCTCTCACGTTTGCGGTCTCAGATCGTAACTCTAATGCAAATATAAAGAGATGGAAGGCCTTTATTGAAGAGTACAATGCTAAACTCTACTATAAGCTAGGAAAACGTCAAACAATTCTTAAAAGATTACTTATTTCCGAAAATGGAAAACAAAGTGAGTTACGTGGGATTGCATTACAGAATCTGCTCCAAGTCTAAATATAATTGGCATCCAAAGAAGCACCCGATTAAGAAGAGTCCAATTACAACATAGGTATGTAGGGGAAGTATTACATATTGATATCTATTAAACTAGCTCAGTCCATTTTCCCACTTGTATTCAAGTATTCAAAGTTTGCGGTTGTTCAAGTGATATGATCTTGAACCGTAGTTGATATTAAAACAAAGATTATGCAACTTGTGATTATGTTCGCCGGCACAAAAATAGTATATTGCGATAATGAAAAATCCTTAAACTCAAGCACAATTAAGGGCATTATTGGTGGCAGCTGCATTCCCCACCACACAAATAAAATAAATTAAGAACTCCTGAACTTACTGTCAACTATTATCTTATTGTTAACTACTGCTCTTATTGTCGGCAGCTGCTCCTTCTAAAGCAACAACATTCATTGCTTATCATCTTAGATTTTATAACTCCGTTGTTCTTTGCAGCTTTGTAAAAGTCCAACTCAATCTTGTTTACTAAAACTTTGATTATCATTCTGCTTTGTGACTTTCAAGTGAATAAACATCATTTGGGAACAATTGTTTTAAGGATTATCATTGTTTCTTTTATCTTTCTTTTTTGCAATTAACTTTGTGAGCATAGATTCTGTAAAACAACAGATCCTCAAAAAATTTGGTGACCCCGACGTGATAGTGCTGTGTTTGTGTTCTCGCGCTTATTGCATACCGATGCAATAGAAATATAAGTTGCTATACATTCTAACATAGCAATTCCACTTATATTGACACTAAAAACATAATCTTGTGCATATTTCACACGTGTCTAAGTCCTGAGCAGAAACAAAGTTATTGAACAAAGTCGTGCGTATATACCAGTGCTAACGGCGGGTATATACAAATACATAACATAACATATATCGCAAAGCATAACGGCGCGTGAAGAAGTACTGTGTCTTCAGCGCATACATACATAAACAATCATACATAACCAGTCAAGTGTAGATTTTATTAGCACAAAAAACGCAGCTTATCCATTCAGGTGCTTATTACAGACTAATCTTATTTTTAAAAGAATATTCCTAAAGTGTCTCAAAAAGAATTGCAAATTATAAAGAACCGCATGATGTTGCCGTTACTGGACTTAACTGCCAGCTATCGTACGACTATGCTGTTATGTTTATAATGTTTAAAGAAAAATAACATCGCATTCCAATATAATGGGAGCGCAAATTAAAAATGGGTTTTTTTTTCATTTGAGCCTTTATTGAGAAAAAATGGTTATATGTTTAATTGGCAAAGTACTGTTTGCCGATAGCCACTACTTTTTCCCATCTTTCTGGTAGCATACGAATTCCGTTGCGAAAAAACTCGGCCGGTTTGGCCTCAATCCAGTCATCGACCCATTTTTTGGCTTCCTCGTAAGAACGGAATTGCTGGTTAGCCAGGCCATGCGTCATCGATTTGAAGAGGTGGTAATCAGATGGAGCAATGTCTGGGCTATACAGTGGGTGGGGTAGGACTTCCCATCTGAGCGTTTCCAAATAAGTTTTTACGGCCTGTGCAACATGTGGTCGAGCATTGTCATGTTGCAAAATTACTTTGTATTGTCTCTCGGCGTATTGTGGACGTTTTTCTGGCAATGCTCGGCTCAAACGAATCAATTGTCGTCGGTATACCTCTCCCGTGATCGTTTCATTCGGTTGCAGCAGCTCATAGTACAACACACCCAGCTGGTCACACCATGTAGAGAACATGAACTTGGCACCATGAATATTTGGCTTGGCCGTCGATGATGAGGCATAGCCGGGGTAGTCGAATGCTTTTTTTCGCTTGGAATTGTCGTAATGGATCCATCGTCAGTAACAATACGATGTAAAAAACCCTTTATTTTCTGTCGCTGAAGCAGTTGTTCGCACGTGAAAAAACGTCTTTCAACGTCTCTCGGCTTCATTTCATATGGGACCCAATTTCCTTGCTTTTGGATCATTTTCAATTGTTGTAAACGATGGAAAAGGGCTTGGCATGTTACTCCCAATGATTTGGCCACTCTTTTTGCGTTTGACATAAGTCTTCATCGAGTAATGACTTCGATTCGGCATCTTCAAACTTTTTCGATTGACCGGGTCGCCACATTGTGCATCATTGTAAATCAAGTAGCTGCAGACATTGCCAGAGTATCCATCATCCCTTATTATATTTGAATTCTAACGCACATCATCAGTTATGGCGGCAATGCCTGTTTCTCCTGTTTCTCCTCCTCATCAAATAGTATCTCAATCAACACTTGTGTCCTCTGCCTATTCTCAATACCCGCTTAAAGTCTCGCCTAAAGTCTCGCCTAATTTTGTGTTGCTTTCCACCGCAATTATTTGTATTAAAAATTGATCTGGTTCGTTAATTCCTTGCCGCGCAATTCTGGATTCAGCATCGCAGTTAAACTTGATTACTTCTCGTCTTGCTGCTCAGCTGCAACTAAGGGCTGAACCTCCACACATTACTGTTTCTGGAATTGGTGAATCAAATCTCTCTGTCAAAAAGGTCGTCGAAATTGTTATACAATTGCAAGATGGAAGTTACCGCTCTGTTGCCTCAGCTATTGTCACCCCTAGCATAACCGATTACCAACCAAGTTGTGATTTGAACACTTCAAGCAGGGATATATACGTACCACAAAATATAAGGTTGGCAGACCCACAATTTACATCTTCGCATCGCACAAATGTTTTAATCGCGCTGTATTATTTTTTGTCCTCATGTGCGTCGGCCAAATAGAATAGCAAATCACTTGCTTACATTGCAAAAAAGAAGGTTGGATTGGGTTGTTTCTTGTGGAATTTATCACACTAACACAAATTCTACAACTTTAACAACTATTAGCAAACCATATGAACAACAGGGAAGTAATGATTCACTTCACGATCTTGTAAAACAGTTCTGGGAAATAGAAAACTGTCTTTCATCAAATCAATTACCTTCCCTGGACAATGATCTTTGTGAACAGCACTTTCGAGAAAATTATATTCGTCTCGCCTCTGGTGTATACTCAGTCAAGTTGCCAACAAAGACCAATTTTAATTTATTGGGAGATTCACACAGTAGTGCATTTCAAAGGTTTAAAAAAAAAAAAAATAAAGAAGTTATACGCATTGCGTACATAAAATTGATAGCACAAGCACTAAACTACGAGTTGTCTTCGATGGTTCAGCAAAAACGACCAGTGATTTATTACTTTTTGAACGAACAATTCAGCAAAAGTTATTCTACACTCTTCTTCGCTTCAGAAAAATGTGGAGACATATTCAAAATGTACCGCTGCGTGCGTGTAACAGATCCTGATAGTTATTTGAAGTGCATCCTGTGGAGAGAGAACCCAGAGGATGTAATGAAGGCGTACAGACTGGACACTGTCACGTACGGCACAAAATCGGCTGGGTTTCTAGCAATAAGAGCTATGCAGCAGTTAGCTATAGATTAAGAAAAATCTTTCCCTCTTGGATCAGAAATTATTCGCCCAGACTTCTATGGTGATGATATGATTTCTGGTGATGATCCGAAACCAAGTCAACGCTCTATTGCAACGTGGCAATTTTCCAATCCGTAAGTAGTGATCAAACGAAAAGAATGTAATAACTGGAGAAGCTGATGCAGATTGCGAGCAGTGCATGAAATTTCATGATGGCACAGATATCACAAAGGAGCTTGGTTTGGTATGGGATACTAACTCAAACCATTTTCTATTCTGTTTCTCGCCATTCAAAATTGAGGGCACAGTAAAGAAACGTTCCATTCTTTCAGCACGAATCTAAGATCCCCTTGGGTTAATTTCACCAGTCGTCACTAAATTTAAAATTTTTTTACAGATTCTATACAGAGAAAAACTACACTGGGACGAGAGCTTATCACAGTCATTACTTGCTGCGTGGTCAAAGCTAATCAATCAAATACATGCCGTGGCCAGTTCACGCTTCGTATTATTACCTCAAGCATCCTCTGATATACACTCGTTTTGTGACGCAAGTCTGGAACATTACGGCGCATGCGTATATATTCAAGCCGAGTTAAATGGAACCGTCACATCCCATCTGCTTTGTGCCAAATCTAGAGTGACCCCATTAAAGTCATTGACGGTGCGTAAGTTGGATTTGTCTGCAGCCTTGCTCTTAGCCCAACTGATTTCATCTATTAGTACGCACATTAAATTCGCCTGTCAGTTTTATTGCTGGTCGGACTCGTCTATAGTGTTATCCTGGCTGCGTGAAGTACCTTCCACATTCAACGTTTTCGTTTCCCACAGAATTGCAGAAATTCAATCACTTACTGCCAGTATGAGTTGGCACCATGTACCCACTACAATGAATCCCGCCGACATACTATCGCGTGAATGCAACCCAAAAGATTTGCTTAGTATCAATCTCTAGAAACATGGACCTTCTTTCCTTCTGCAAGACCGTACCTGTTGGCCAAATACCATGAACCTTGTTATAGATCTACCCGAGAAGCGCAGTAAAGTTTTAATATCTAGTTCAAAACAAATTGACTTATCAATCAGCAGTAAGTTTCGAAATTCCTTTGGAAAACTATGGCGTGTATTAGCTTAACTTTATAAAATTACACGTCCAAATGATGGAGAATCCTGATAAGTACATGGAACTCAATTAGGCACATTCAACAAGTGAACTTCAGCGAATACAAATTTATACAAAGCCAAAACTTTATTTTCACCAAGAGCACACTTCGTGCACTTAATCCTTTATCCTACTTCGAGTTGGAGGTTGACTACTAAAATCAGATCTAGACTATGAAGCGAAGTACCCCCTCTTGTTACCAAAGGATCACCCAGTCACAAGGGCAATAATTGAGTATTATCATCACAAATTCTTGCATGCTGGAGCTCAAGCCTTATTGGCTTTATTACGGCAGAAGTTCTGGCCTATTGGTGGGCGTAAAACTGTATTCAGCATCATAAATAAGTGCGTGGGATGCTACCGCATGAAGGCAAAGTTTTTAGAACCTGTAATGAGTTCATTATCCGAGGCACGAGTGAAACCATCCAGAGCATTTTTCACGACTGGTATTGACTACTGTGGACCTTTCTATTATCTTGTTATTTAGACAAAATAAGTTTCTGATCCATATTAACCAATCATAGAAATTTCCTAGGATTACTGGATCGTATACAACCCATACAAAACACGTTTCCTAGACGATGCGTGAAGAGTATTACATCTTCGGCATAGTCGGTTTCTGGTTCTTTTTAGTTTTGAAAAATGAAAAAAATCATTTTACAGTCACATTAAAAATACATTACTAGATTCGTGAATAAAAATTTGAGATGTGATATTGCATTTATTGCTCTTTAATGGCTAATTGTGAGAAATTAATGTGGACATTTTGTGAAAAATAGATGATTTAAAACATTTGCAATGTATGTACATAATTCTTTCGGCTCTATTTTTCTTCCCTGCTACATGTTTTGTAAACATTTTACGATTTCAAATTTGCTTAAAATAGTTTTGCGCCATGATCAGCTGTTTATGTATGCAGCGCAAACAAAAAGGAGAAATTATTCGAAAAACATTTAGAAAAAAGTCCCATTTTATATTTTACATTTAGAGCTGCGAAATTAATTTTTTTTTTCTATGTGCATAGATTGGATTTAACATTGGCATATTTGGATGTGCGCCGGGAACTAGAATATACCTTGCAGACATAACACTGCCCGAACAAACGATAAACTCAAAAAATCCACAAACAGGACTTTATATTTTTATTAATATTAATTAATTAATTATTTAAAAATAAAGTCTTAAATCAAAGACGAGAAGAAATACGCGCAAGGAAAAGAGCTATCAAGAATTAACTAGATACTCCAAATGGCCGACGTTTTCAGCATATATAAGCGACATGAGTACCAAAATATCGCCACAAAAAAATCAAAAATTGGATATACTTCGCCCGCGTAAATTCAAAATTCTCGATACTCTTGAACAATCCTCGTATGCACAAAATTCTTTATGCTCCATTTTTCAAAAATTGGTCTAACAAGAACAAGTGAACAATAATTTAGTAGTATAAGGGTCATTAAACTTTTTAGACCAATGTATCCTTACACACCTCTAGCTTTATTTATAGTAGACGAGATATGCGTTCTGAAATGCAGCTTTGGATCCATGAACACACCTAGATCACTAAATTGAGTGACACGTTCAAGTGTGTGATCATTGATAATGTAGCTGTTAACAATTACTTATTTACAATAAAAGCATATAGCTTTACACTTACAATTGACAAGATCTTGTTGCAGAAACATTTGTTGGACAGGTGATACTATAGATAAGCATAACTTTACATCATCAGCGTACATCAAGACGTTAGATTGTTTAATGGCGGATGGCAAATCGTTATTGAAAATATTGAACAATAATGATTGCCTGCTTGAGGAACTGCAAAAGTTACATGAATAGTTTTAGATGAAGCTGTTTTAAAAATAACTTTTTGGGTTCTGGTTGGATTAGATAGGATGTAATCACAGCTAATAAATTAGGGCAAAGGTATTCAATTTCTTGAGGAGTAAGAAGTGACAAACACTATCAAAAGCTTTACTGAAGTCTGTGTAAATGACAAAGGAGAAACTGCAATTGACCAACGAAGTAAATTCTAGTAAATTAGATCTAGTCGAACGCTTCCTGGTGAACTAATGGTAAGCTAAAGTGAAAAGCGCAACATAATATAAAAAAGATAAAAAAAAAGGAAGTTGAATCCTAGGTATATATTTTTTGTCCGAACCTTACCTTCTTCTTCTGCGTCTGGTATGGTACAGGGTATCGCATAGTTAGGCCTAAACTTGTATAGCGAATTTACTTATTTGTTTATTTATCGAGAGAGCAAATGATAACTCTTTAAAAGATGTTAATGTATGTAAATTTCGGTGAATGGAATTTCATGTTTTGTCTTGTTTTACATTTATATAATGATTTTGCTCTTCAATCTCTCCATGTTTGAATTGCAAGCACAAAACTGATCCAAAACATATCAACTTTTTTGGATTATTTTTTAAGTACCAACAAAAACATACGTATGCTAACGATTTACATTATTTACCAATCAGATATAAATAAGTGTGGATAACTTAATCTTTTGAAAAAAACGCAATGTCTATTTGACTCATTCAATATTATTAATGATCATAAACTCTAACTCTCCCAGCTGGGTAAAAACATTCTAGATGTTAGCTTTGCTTATCGAGTTGATCAATTTTAGACATGCTAGTACGCCTAACAAAACTTTTGTTCGCACTCCACATATTGCATATTTTCTACCTACTTATATTGCTTTCAGTTCTCACCACATTTTGACCATGATTGGTACATTTATCAATGCTGTCTTCAAGTTGAGGATAATATTATTGAAAGGCATTTGTGAAATTCAAAAGCTTAAGGTCAAATTTTAAGATGGCAAATTTATTTATTTATTATTAAATGACAAATAATGTCAAACAAAAGGAATGTACGCAACAAAATAATGAATTGAAAAATGTACAAAAATACAATAATATAAAAAATTATGCCTAAAACTAAATACAAATAAATGAATTAAATCAATCTCTGACCCGGTGGGTTAATATTCTAAATAGCGAGCTTGACCTTACTTAGAGACAAAAACTAGTACTAGCAGAAGGAATGATAATCCAGTTTAGCTATCCAGCAGAGCTTAACGAATCTTAAAGGCAGCGAAGAATGATAGTATTAAGCGCAGAAGGAGAAAAGTAATCCCTAAAGCTACCCTTCGTTGCAACAAAGATGGAACACTGATAAGAAGAAATCTATCAGAGTAGGATGGCAAACGAAAATTAATATTGCAATTTAAACCACGAAAGGTAAATAAAAGGAATTACTGAACAGGCTCAGTTAGATATTGATACCTTTTATATTGCGGTGACCAAATACAAGAGATACAATACTCAAGGAGAGGACTCACAAGAGTTATAAAAAGAATCTGAATCTGGAGTAGGGGTCATTGAATTCAGAAGATCAATGTTTAATGAAACCAAAAATACACTTTGCTTTATAAACGATTGTGGAGATATGCTAACAGTTTCCTGATTTTTTTTTCTTATGCCACTTTCCCCTCCCAGAAACCACAGGAGCTGGGATCCATTAAAAACCGTACCAGATTGTGTAACGACCACAAGTCTGTTCGGTACTGAACTACTAGAATTAGTTGACAAGCAATATAAACTAAGTAACTACTTCTTGGCTACAGACCTAACGTCATCAGCCACATAAACTAAACATGAACTATAAAAGTTTACATAGTATATCTTAGAATTTAAACTATAAAACTATTTAACTATATTTTGCGCAATTAATTAATAAAAATATGTAAAGTTAAAAGGATGTTATGTGCAAAGCTGAGTTAAAAGATTGGAATTTAGCTGAGGAGAAGAAGTACAGTTAAGTCGTAATGTAGGTTATAAGATTGACAGGTAACAAGTATAGGGTAAAAATTTCGTGTTACCCTAGATGGAAGATTAAAATTTATGTCACCAAGCAAAAATGGGGAGTAAATACTGCCAACAATTAAATTGTGTAAGATTAGGATTCCATTGAAAGTTACGCAGTGCAAAAAGCAAGAATTGTTTTTGAATAGATTAAATTCTACCACTGTACGTTTTAAATTGTTGATCCCATACGCAAGATCCGTGTTCAACAATTGGTCTATCAAGAGAAGTGAGTAATAATTTAGTAGTATAAGGATCATTAAACTTTTTAGACCGACGTTTATTTTATAATAATACACCTCTAGTTTTATTAATAGTAGACGCGATATGCGTTCTGGAATGCAGCTTTTTATCCATCAATAAACCTAATTCTCAAAATTGACTGACACGTTCAAGTGTGTGATAATTGATAAGGTAGATGTTAACAATAAGATATTTACGATAAAAGCACATAGCTTTACACTTTTTACAATTAAGCGTGAGGTAGTTTAAGATGCACCACTGTGACAATGAATTAAGATCTTGTTGAAGAAACATTTGTTGGACAAGAGATACTATAGATAAACATAATATAACATCATCGGCGTACATCAAGATGTTAGAATGTTTAATGGGAAACGGACAAAAGTGGCTACCCTGAGGATGACCAGAGTAACACGAATAGTTTTAAATAAAGCTGTGTTAAAAATAACTCTTTGGGTGCTGGAAGTTAGATAGAATGTAATTCAACAAAGAAAGAAGTGAAAGTCACTATCAAAAGCTTAACTGAAGTCTGTGTATATGACATCCATTTGATGTTTTTTTGAGGGACTAAAATTGAACAACGAAGTAAATTCTGAAAAGTTGGTTTTAGTCGAACGCTTCTTGGTGAATTACTTAACAATGGAAGGACGAAATGTTACACCTGATCAGTGATAATATGCTCTAATAATTTTGGGATAGCACAAAGCTTACATTCTCCTCGTTAATTTGAAATATTACAATAGCTTTACTGCCTTTTTTGTGGAGTGGGATGATGAAGGACTGTTTCCAAATATTAGGTAAAACAGAGGTATTCAGAAATAACAGTTTGCTGACTGGTCCGTGCAAGAAGAAGAAAATGTTGCCAACACATGACAACGCATGTGTTACATCTGTTGCAAATAAACGCCCTTAGTTAAGACAGTTAATTAATAATTGCACATTAAGGTTGTGCTCGATATTCGAATGAAAATAATTGAACGTAATAATTAAAAAAGATGTGAATGTCTGATCTATCGAAAAATATCAAATTTTTTAATTGAATTACAACGAGTCAATAAACAAATTCAGATCAATCAGTGATGTAATTTATATTTGTTTAATTACAATTTGTAATCATTAAAATTTAAATGACATTATTACTTCTTCTACAAGTACAAATGCTTAAATTGAACACAGCAACGTTATTATTGTATTACATACTACATATCATCATAATAGAATTTCGTGTGATTGTACATTAAATAAAATAAAAACAAGAAAAAACAAAAATTCAAAGTTTTGTTTTGCAAATTTAGGGGACACTAAATATACATCTAGGATACGCATCTTGCGTATGGATACGCGCATTGTCCTGCATGAAAATAAGTGATTCTTCTCTGTTTTCCAGCAGGAAAGGGAGCAGACTACTCTCCAACACGTTTATGTACTCCTCGCTTTTCATACTTGAGCTCGTGAACCGTAATTCAAACGTGCCAGATCTTTTAAATCCGCCCATACCATTACCGATCCGCCACCAAAGTTTCTTTTAGAAAAAACAAGGGGCTCCTTACTCAGATCACGCCAATAAAAGCGAAACCCATCTGGTTCATTAAGATAAAATTTTTTCTCATCGGAAAAAATTACTTATTAAGGAACTCACATTAAAATCATAAAACAAATTTTAACTAAAAATTCTGCCCTTTGGTGCTTTTGCAGGCAGGGCACCTCTTCAACAGATGTGTAACAATATGTTCCGATTATTTTAATGGCCGCCAAACAGTCATTGGAGATACTTTCTTCCTGCAAGAAACAGCAAGTTGCAAGAGCACGATAAAGTAGAACTGCTCGTTTTTTTATGATGCTCCTTCTATCTCGTCCAATAAGTATCGGTTTCCTTCCGATACTGCGTGCTTTACCGTATTCTTCTGGTTGTTGCAAAAAATTCGCAATAACATGGCGATTACGACCAATTTTCTTTTGATATCAGGCTCACGTTCAAGGCCGACATGGAATATGCATTAATTAAGCCCTTTTCTTACTCAGTTATGCTCCAACACGCTTAAAAACTTGTTTTTTCTTATAACACTAAAAAAAATTAAATTGATACGCTCTCTCTCACTGCATTTTTTGATATTTGTTCTATAAATACAATACGCCAGCTGTAGGCTAAAAACGCATGCGTTTGAACTTAAACTAACGGTTCTTTTTAATGCTATGCTAAAAATAGAAATCATACGGTTTTTTTGAGGGGTATTCTTTATGTTATCATTCTGATTTCTATTTTTGTCAAAATATGAAAAAAGTATATTTGGCGGGACTTGCCAGTAACATTTTCTAAGTGTTCTGAAATTTTGATAAGCATCTTATATTTATATTTAACTTGGAGAAAAAATTGATTATATTGAAGCAACAAAAATTCACTGAAATTAAGAATATAATTTAGAAGGATTGAAAGAATTATAGCAGCATATTTTAGAGATTTATGAAAAATGCAAACAACAATTGAAAATTTAGATCCAACTGATGAGCAACGAAGAGATATTGAAACTGCGTATATCACTACCATGTCTCTTATGCGTCAACTTAGCAATCAACATAAAAGAAATGTTTTGGATGAGCATACATTATTAAACTCATCAATTGCAAATTCGCACCAGAATCGTTTACCTTCATTGAAGTTACCTAAATTCGATGGAAAATACAGTGACTACAGTGCGTTCTTTATTTGTTTATTGAATCACTTTGTATAACAAAAAAGTCTAACAATAATTTATTAATCTTAAAAACTGGTGACCTGATGGAGCTTTTGTATGTTGCGTGGTCCTCCCAGGGTTATGGTTCATTCTGACGTTGGCGCGAGCGGCTGCACATCTGTGAACGAGTGAACGTGCTAGTGGGTTGGGAAGTTGCGACAGTTTGAGGTGATATTTCTGAGAGGAATGTTGAGGTCTCTGTGGATTTTCGCGTTTGATATGTACCAGGGAGCACCTCTTATAAAGCGAAGTATCTTAGATTATGCTCTTTGGATGATTTCGACATTACTTTGTCTTGTTTTCCCCCAAAGCTGGAAACCGTATGTTCAGATTGGCTTTATTAAGCTGTTATATAATAACACCTTTAGATCCAGGCTTAGACCAGATCTTGGATTTTTTGGCTTCTTTATGTTTCCGCTGTTGAGTCGTCTGTCCAAGTGAACTCTTAGGTATGTGACGTCGGTTGAGTATGGTACAGTGTTGTTATTGAAAATGATAGACGGACAATCACTCTTATTTAGGGTGAATGTTACAAGCTAGCATTTGTCCAAATTGACTTTTATACGCCAATCCGTGATACGTTGCAAGTGATCGCTTAGCTCTTTCGACGCTTTTTCGGGCAGCGTGAGCAACTCGTGATTGCAGTGTCATCTGCAAAGGTTGATATCATGAGGCGGGGATTTGTAAGGATATCAGCGGTGAATAGAACGCCAGAATCTATGTGATGCTCAATAAGCTTTTGTACACAGTGTGTGGTTTCTGTGGAAGCACGTTTTTTATTGTAATATTTTACCATGAATCTGGCTGAGAAGTACTCTCGGTGCTCAAATGCAGTTCTGATATCCGTAGTGATGCTGTTCACTTGCTTGATTGTACCGTGTTTTGATCTAAAACCAAATTGATGAGTGGGGATGATGTTATTTTCGTTTATATGTGGTATGAGCTTATTATTGGGTGAGCCTTTAAATAATGCGGGATTTACAAGAGATGGCGCTACTCATGCTATAAGCATCTGGTATGGTTGTCCTTTACTCCATTTGACGTGGATGACAAGGATCGTACCGGTCAACCGAAAAAGTTTGAAGATGCTGAATTGGAGGCATTACTCCATAAATACTCATGTCAAACGCAAGAAGAGTTTGCCAAATCATTGGGAGTAACACGCCAAGCCATTTCCCATCGTTTACAACAATTGGGAATGATCCAAAAGCAAGGAAATTTGGTCCCATATGAATTGAAGCCGACGACTGCTTCAGCGACAGAAAAGAAAGGGTTGTTTGCATCGTATTGTTACTGGCGATGAAAAGTGGATACATTACGACAAAATTCAGAAAAACGGCCACAATACGCCGAGAGACACTACAAAGTAATTTTGCAACATGACAATGCTCGGCCACATGTTGCACAGGCCTTAAAAACTTACTTGGAAACGCTCAAATGGGAAGTCCTTCCCCACCCACCGTATAGCCCAGACATTGCTCCATCTGATTACCACCTCTTCAAATTGATGACGCATGGCCTAGCTAACCAGCACTTCCGTTCTTACGGGGAAGTAAAAAAATGGGTCGATCGATCGAGGCCAAGCCGGGCCAGTTTTTTCGCAACGGAGTTCGTATGCTACCAGAAAGATGAGGAAAACTAGTGGCTAGCGACGGACAGTACTTTGACAATTAAACGCATAACTATTTTTTCTCATTAAAGGCTCAAAATATGGAAAAATCCCACATTTTTAATAATAAAAATTTTTTCAAATAAATTCAACAGAATCAGAAGTAAACTTATGACACACCAATGATTTGTCTTTACCTATTTTATGGAGAGAGCTGGAAAGTAACCCACTTTGAGCATTGCGTTGAAGAGCAATACAAGGAATGTTTGGTAGCTCAATAATTATCTTTGGGATGTTGAGGTCATGCCCTGGCGCTTACTTTGGGACTAACTCCTTCTGAATTGCCGCTTTTCACTCATTTGAGTTAGTTTGAAGCACGCAACTTGAAGGGAAGGAATCACATGGCTCCTGGATAGAAAATGTGTAAGCCTTATCCTTGTCTGATCGTGCCCAGTTACCGCTTGGATCCCGGATGGGCAATCAGCTGCTATTGGTGGAATGCGGTCTTGTGCTGTCCAATTCGAATACTTGGTACTCGCTGGTGGTGTAGTACCTCTGTATTCTACGTGCTTGATCCGCAGTTCGTGCATTTTTTTGATGTTATATTTATTTTGTTTGCATGGCAGTTTGACAATTCGTGGAACGTTGTATAGATATTTCAAATTGGAACATACCAAATGATATCGATTTAGCGGACCCGTATTTCTATAAATTTTATTGATTAGCAATCAAGAATTTTTTGACTTACTAACAGGTGGAAAAATCTTATTGGGCAATGGCTTACCTTCTTTACTCAATATATAACTTGGTTGGATTGTTGGAGGTAAAGTTGAAAGAGAGATAGGGTCGAATAAGTTCAAATTCAATGTGGCACATTCCCGAAATTTGGATGATAGTTTGTGTCAGTTTTGGAATATTGAGGATTTTAATTTATCGAATGGTAAACATCTTATAGAGTAACAGCAGTTATGTGAAGAGTATTTCGTCAACAGTACTAAGTTTTATGATGCAGGGTACGTCCAAGTTCGCTTACCATTTAATGACCATTTAAAGAACTTGGAAATTCTTTTGAAAAGCAAAGAGACGGTATTTGCAGTTAGAAATTCATTGATGAATATTTGGTATTACAACATATGCAACTAGCAACAAAATTTGATATTAATCAGTAACATTATATCATACCTCATAATTGGGTTTTACGTCCCCAAAGTGCTAGCACTAAGTCAAAAGTAGTATTTGCCGCGACTATAATACAACAAGATTTCATAATAACTCTGTTGTCTTTTCACCTTCATAAGTACGTCTTGGCAGCTTTTTTTTTTTTTTTTTTCTACTTCTCACTTTCATTTTGAATCTCCTAATATTATAGAACTAACAAAAAGGTTTCAACTCTTAAAACTACACACCTATTTGCCCTTCACACAAGTGAAAGAAGGGGGTTACAATTCACTACGGGCCTCTAAGTTAAAAGTACGGCTCCTTGCGTCGGAGACGAGATGAATTTCTTTTATGAACAAGAGCTCTAGCCAATGGATTCACATGCTGAACACGTTTCACCCCATATAAACGTTTCCGCTTCGAACACTCATTTTTTATAAATAGTACATTAAGATCTTTGTGGATTCCTACATTTCTGATATAATATGGAACGCCTGTTATTGTCCTGAGAATTCTAAACCATATGTCCAAATTGGTTTAATGATTGAGTTATACAAAAGAACCTTATACTCAAGTCTCAGGCCAGATCTAGAATTGATTAGCTAGTGGAAACTTCGTGCTCTAAGATGCATTTGAACTTTTTAGATTCAATGTGCTTCCTCCATGTTAGACGCCTATCTAGGTGAGCACCAAGAAAGATCACATCCTGAGTTTGAAGAATTATTTCTCCATTTAAACTGACTGGATCACAGGTCTTACGGTTTAGAGTAAAAGTGACGTGCTTACATTTTTGCTCGTTAACTTTAATCCTCCAGTTAGCTAACTACTCTTGAATTATTATAAGGTGATTCGCTAGGTCTGATGAAGCTTTGTCTGGGCAGCGATTTCGGCTGATTATAGCTGTGTCATCGGCGAACGTTGAGGTGACAAT
>JBANCV010001317.1:0-16719 GCA_037040105.1 Amiota albilabris
AAAGTTCGGTGGGAATGATATCTTCTGTTTATCAGGATCAAGCAGAAGTTTTTCGTCGCCAATATCTAAAAGTGGCTTAGCAAATGTTTGTGCAGAATCATCTCTAATTATATGTACGCGCTTATTTTTACCAGTGTTATTTTCTTAACATGTCTCTAGAGAGTGGAATTTTTTGGGCATACGTCCAGCTTGTCTGTTGGTGGTCAGAGAATGACTGAAAATTTGACGAAAATCAACTCCGCCCATCGGACGTTGAACGTTTCGGAAATCTTGCACAGTGCGGTCAAGTGCCTCAATTTCTTTCTTATGATCCATCGTTCATTCATCCTAAATAATGAGTCGACATGTTTTCAAAACGGTTGCCATTCCAAGAGATTTTCCAATGTTGTAAAGAGGATATGCCGCTTTAATTTCAATGTCAGCTTGAGAGGGAAATGTGCTGTGCGTCCTCCATGGAGTGGCGTTGCTGCAATCCCCGATAATGCCAAAGCCAGTGCAATCTGATGGTTCTTTCGTATCTCTACGAGTACCAATTTGAGCAAAAATGTTTTTCCAGAGCATCAAGAAAGAAAAGTCCTCCATTTCCGCCTTGTACATACTCCATAATGACTTTTTTGAGTCTCAAATTAAAATTTCATCGCATCGATATGGTATTGTCTTTCCCGAAAAACGTCTCTTTCAACAACATTGTTGTTGTGACGGTACGGTGAAAATAACCGCAGCTGATTGAGGGTTTTGTTGTTAATGAACATCTAGAAAAGATATCACAGCTTCATTGAAAATGTGTTCCGAACACTGTACATCAAGGCTGAGGTTGCCTCTGCGTGCACCAAGAAGTATGTCATCGCTCATAGTATCTTTCTGTTTTTCCCATAGAGCTTTCGGATTGGAACCTAAAAATTATGGTGAAGAGAGTTCGTATTTGGTAAGCATCACGTATTTCAGATGCTTCAACGAATGCGTTGTCTCGTATGTTGATCATTTTCAAGCGTACAAAGTTTAAAACACGCTTCTCCGTATGTCTGGCACTCTTTATCATCAATGGTTTTAGTTGCTTGAAACGATGTTGGGCATTTGAACACATGAAGCAGCATTCATGATAGTAGCATTCAGCATTATTGGGATGAATAGTATACACTCGTCCCAATTGTAGTCGGTAACAGTAATATGCAACAAGAAATATCCTGTTTAGCCTAAGAAAACATATGTTTAAGAATTACCCTCTTATCCTACCTAGTTTTAAGAAATACTAGATATTAATAGCTAGTCTTAAGAAGTGTTTCTTGTTTTTTCCTGTAATAAGAAAAGAAGGGAAATGAAATAAAGAAGATAGGAAGTTGTGTTGGGGCAGTAAACCAATCAACAAAAAAATCAAAAGTGGAAATGATTGTTCATATACATATACGGTTTTACAACTGGAATCTATAATTGATGATTTTTCGGCCGAACAGCTCAGAGAATGGTGTCGTAGTTTGGGATTATAAACTTATGACACCAAGGTGACGTTGGCACCCAGAGTAAATTCTGTACCGATACGATAGAAGAAATTTCCTTCTTCGGAGACCCATGGTGATTAAGAATGTGGGGACGGAGATGGTGGAGATACTAACAATAAAGCAATCTTAGAGAACAGTCAAATTCGCAATAATTTCAAAGTGACCGACGAAGAATGTGACATTATGCAGAGCTAGACAGTTGCGACGACGGTAACAGCATGGATCAACAACAACAACGTAAAGCCAACGACGACGGCGTAGATATAAATGAAGAAAACCAACGCAAGAACAACGTGTATGCAAAGACGAATAGTAGTTATGATGAAATCGAAAAGCTTAACGAAATAACGAAAAAGGAATTGAATATTACACAAAGAGAATGTGAAATTTTAAAGCGTTGGGGAGAGTTACTACAAAAAGTAATTAATTTTTAAAACAACGGTCGCACCGTGCCACAAACAGCAATGCTAACACAGAAAGTTCTGAAAGTGATACACCGTTCACGACGCACAAATAGTTTTTGCGCGATTACAATGGAGGACCAAATTTCGATGCATGGTTCACATAAGTGAATATTCGTGAAATGTATAAACTATGCGGCACCAAGCTACGAAAGTTAGTGTTTGCCAAAGTAAGAGGCATAGCACAGTCGTGGCTATTCTCACTAGAAATTATGATAAGCAAGGATGTTGATAATATTTTACCAGAAATGAAAAAAAATTTTGAATCCAAAGAAAATAAAGTGACTCTACGAAAGAATTTCGAAAATCGTTTTTGGAAAGTGGATGAAAAATATATCGACTGCTTGGCAAACCCAATAAAAGTAGGCGACGATGAACTAATTGATGGAATTTTTGATGATCAACTTAAAACCAGCAAATATGCAACGCTATTCATCCACAGACGAACTACTCCCAGCATTTAGGAAAATCAAACTAAAGAAACGCTCAACGTACTCAACGGGCACAGTTTTGCCAGCAGGATAGCCTCAGCCATAACTAAAGTCATCCAATATCGTGGGGAAAACCAAACTAAAGAGCTTCAACTGCAACAGTGGCTTTGCAGCCTAGTGCAGAAAGCCGAATAGGTAGAATTGCTCGTGCTTCGCCTGTGAAAATTTTGGACACCGTGCAGTAGAGTGCCATCAATATAAGAAGAGAACATCACCACTCAACAACGACGATTATGTAAGGTATTTATGCTTAAGAATAGTAGATAAACTTGATGAACCTATGCTTACATAATGCCTCATTGACTCCGGGAGAAATCGATTGTACCGCATAAATCCATTGTACCGGCCAAAGTAGTACGTACTTATGATACTATTTATGTTTCGGAATCTGACAACACGAATGTCGAAAGCTTAAATCCGGCAACACCTCACAACGTTTTGATATAAAAGTACTATTTGTTTCGTTTACAGTGAGTTAGAAAATAAATTTGGCCAAAAACAGAAAATTTCAAGAAAAGGTTGTCGTTGGATAATTTTCCACAACTTTTGACGTGGATTATCTCAATGGAATGGGTCGATGAACTCATATTTTTGTATGGCGATAAAGCACCATCAAAAACGACAGTATATCGGTGGTATTGTGAATTCAATCGTGGTCGTAAGTCGGTCGCCAACAAATTCCGTGAAGATCATCCAAAATCGGTTATTGTGCGACACAACATCGATGCAGTGCACGAACTGATAATGCAAGATCGTTTTGTGACATATCGTGAGCTATAGGCACGCTTCCACTTAATTATAAAAAGAATTTGCAGTCGTTGGATACCTCATAATTTATCAATAGCTCAAAAAAGGCTCGCATCGATTGACGTAAGGAAATACTTAAAAAGTTCAACCGTGGTGCTCCAAGAGACGTGTATAAAATCGTGACCAGTGACGAAACATGCATACATGCGTATGAGTCAGAAACAAAACAGCAATCGAACATGTGGGTGTTCCAAGACGAGCTAAATGCAAAAAAAAGTTGTACGCGCTCGAAGCACTGCAAAGCAAATGGTCGCCAGTTTCTTCCGCCGAATAGGTCATGTGGCCATTGTTCCACTTAATCAATGTATGACGATCAAGTCTTCCGAGAAATCCGCAAAACCAACCGCCAAAGACGAATCATTCTCCATTATGACAAAGCGAACTTTCACACATCTCGTCAAACATGTGAATTTTTTAGCAGTCAAATATCGAATTGATGACTCTTCCTCCGTACAGTCACTTGGCACTTCTTGTTCCCGAATATCAAAGGTAAAATGCGTGGTCAACGATTTAAGAGCGCCAAAGAAGCGTTCAAAAACCATGTTTTAGAAGTGTCTCAAGAGGAATGGAAAAGCTGCTATGACAAATGGTTTGAACGAACACAAAAGTGCATTGATCATCATGATGAATATTTTGAAAAACAATAAAGCTGTTTTCATTTAAAAATGTTTGTTATTATTTTCCATTCCCGACACATAAATAGTACCCCTCGTACCATACAAATATAATTATGAAATAAATAAAAGCCAATTGAAAATGTATGGGAAAATTTTTATGTTATGTATTGTACAACTTACAAATAAAAAATCATTTATTAGTGTAATGACCCAGTCAATGATCCATTCTGTGGTGTAAGTTAGAGACTTTCTAAAAGCTAGTAAAGTTAGTGCTGCATGCCCACGAAGATGAAAAAGCGAAAATACCAAAACAGAATATTGTACATGGAAAAGAAAATATGTGCAGCACAAATAATTTAATGTTAAGTGAAAGTCAAAATGCAGTTGAAATACACTTTGAAAGGGAAATATCTAGAGACCTACCAAAACAGGATTTTCAGCCTAAACCGAAACCGAAACAGAACATACAGCCATAGTCTCAGTTTTGGCCGAAACCACACATTAAACTGAAAGTTACAATTTTTATAGCATGTTAAAATAGTGTAGCTTTTACATACTTATGTATAGACAATTAAATCGTGTTAAACAGAATAAACTAAAGCAGCAACCATTGGCCGGTTGGAGTGTTGTCTTCTGGTACCCAGAGCTATGTTGTTCTCTTTGGTCCATCTGGTTCTCTCTTGCAGCAGCGTCAGATATTCACTCGACCAGGGCTGCCAAAACGTTTGATGAATCAAACCACATGTTCCATCGTTCACTCATCGAGAACATCAACAGTTCTTCTCTCCAAGACTCCGTCAAAGAGTTGATCGGTTGCCCAATTAAGAAATGCCCTGGTGGCAGAGCATCATCATTCGGGTCCGTTGCTAGCAGGTACGACGGCCTGGAGTTCATTACCGATTCCACTTGTGCCACGTACGTTGAAAGTTCTTTTAAATTTAGGGCTGTTCCATTAGTCGAATTGACCCGTAGTCTCTTCGCACTTTTGACGGCACTTTCCCACAATCCTCCAAAAAGTGGTGACCTTGAAGGAATGAATCGGAACTCTACTCCTTGTTTGCTACAATCATCAGTAATCTGGACTTTATCTACAACTTAGAACGTGTTCAGTTCTCGAGCTGCTCCCACGTAATTAGTCGCGTTGTCACAAAATATGGTGACGCTTTTCCCACGTCTTGTAAAAAACAAAAGAAAGGATTTCATCTGTATATCTTTGCTAAGCTTACCGTTTTCCCCTGGGAATGGCCAATAAATTAAGCAGAAAACATCAACTTCTACAAGTTATGAACAATATATCTTGAGCCGATTTCTAGATCACTAACTTTTAAAGGCTTCAATCTTACTTGAATCAAGTCCTCGGTAAATTATTGTGGAACTAATTTCCCTTCCTCTAACCTTCCTTTTTCCTTGATAGCTCTTCGCCACCGCCCGATATAGCTAAAAACTCGTTGTAGCTTCAAGAAATCATTGACAAACTTGCATGATCGGGTTATATCAACAGCGTGAATCAAACTACTGGCAATCAGACTAAAGTTACTTTTACTTTGTTCTAGCGTCCTGTCAGAACCACTATCCCACTTCTGATTCTGCCATTTCTCGAATCTTCCTTGAGAAATTCAGGCCCATGACACCACAGTGTAGCCTCATTTAACTCAGTTGAATATAATCACCGCGACACAATATCTGCGGGATTTAACTTCAATTCTACCTTCAACGAATCCTCGACTTTGCTCACCTCTTGAATCCAAGCCACTCAATCCGCTACAAAGGTAGTCCAACGGCTAGCACGAGAATATATCCAATTAAAAACAATCAAAATCCGTAAAAAACCCCGTTTACTGAACAACACTCTTGACTCTCATTATTAGTTGCACTCTCAGTAGTGCCCCCTGTAATCCCAATCGAGGCGAAGAACTCCACCTCACAGATGCCACATTGGATTTTGCAGCTACCAACCATACACAGAGTCATCCAAATTCATCTTCTGTATGTGCATAAATTACTCCAATATAAGCCCGACACGAGGCTTTAAAGAATCCATAAAGTTTCACCACATCAGTCCGAGATAATGGGTACTGATCAGATACCAACTAATTTTAATTCGTTTCGGTACTTCTGCCATTGATTCTTGTACGTAGTTGGAAGCTCTTTATCCCAACTCAACATACTGCTCCTTTACTAAGAGATTACACTCCAATCTTTTCTCGAGATTGAGAAATCTTGTTATTGAAATCTGGTATGGTTCACCGAATACAAACCACAAATCTGCCTGACTCTTCTTGATGCACAGTGGATGCAAAACTCTTTCGCATTCCTAATCTTCAGCTGTATACTTTCTTACTGAAGAAGCAACCTCCTCACTTTGACAAAACCTCTGTACTAGATCTCTGAAGGTGCAGCTTCGCCCACTACGATCAAAGCTAAGTGCGATTTCCGTAATCAAAGTTGATTCTTGTCTAACTCAAGTTGCCCTGCTACGATCAATTTGAAAAACAAAGAAACACCCAATAGCATGCCTATCGGATCTGCTGAAATAAACCTCGGAGTAGGCAGCTTCACATTCCTAGACAATCTCAAATTCACTTCGCTATTTGTACTGTTTGGATGATACTGTTTTATTTCCGGCAGCACACAGAAGTTGCTTGCCATTGCAAAATTTGCCACTCGAGATTTGAAAATCACTTCTACTTCTCCTTGAATTTCGGACGTCGCATTTCCAATTCCACTGAGCAGCAGATTTAGCTCTCAGGCTGCTACTGCTAACCTTCCGACCATCTGACCCGTTGTAAAATTCACCTGACTACCAGAACCCAACACATATCGACATTCTGTAAAACGACCATCGCTATTTCGTGCTAATACTGCTAATACAGTAGCTAAGAAGCTTGCAACCCCTTCGCTCAGCAACGCACTACGCAACACTCTCGAATCCCTTTCACCACCGATCTCAGCAGACTGCCTTCGCGATGCAATAGTTCATGATGTGTCTTCTGACAGATACCACAACGCTGAACCTTACAATCCTTGGTGAAATGCTGCTTGCTGAAACAACCAAAACAAAGTTTAAACCATTTTATCACCTGAAATAGTTGTGACACAGAGAGGGCCTTAAACTTAAAATAAACTTTAATTGATGTTCACCTGAACATTGATAGCATGATTGACTCATACTTCTGCCCACCGTAGCTGGTAAACAAGCCTTCTTAGAATCACCCTTGGCACCTTGACGAGACACTGTCGTTTGCCTTAATTCTCAATTGGCTAAGTTTAACCCTCTAATGTTTAAAAACTGACAACGATACCCACAGTGATAATTTTGTACAATCCCAATCATTTTCCCACTTCTCAAAGTTTTCATCATCTAATTTGCTTCGAATCAATTAAAACACAACAGCCTCTAAAATCTCAGCTTCATTTCATAACGACTTCAAAGCACTCAAATGCACTATCCACCAATCACCTCAAACTATCAGATTCACTTTGTCTTTATCTCTTTAGATCAAACAACTCTCGGATATGAGCTTGTACTATGATTGTCTTATTTTCAAATCGATCCTCTAATAACTGATCCTGTTTATTTACTGCTGCCAATTCCAAGCACTCAAACATACTCAAAGCCTTTGTGTCCAAACAAGATTTCAAATGAATGAACTTTGTCAGTTCATCCAATTCAAAATCAGAATCAACTAATGTCACAAGCATATTAAACCAGCTAGTCCATTCCGTTAACTTCTCTGAGATTTCTAGCAACTTAATCTTTGGTAATCGGGGTGCATGTTGACAATTGGAGCTAATTAGCATAATACTTTCTTAAGTGACCCAGTATTTGGTATCTGTCTTTTTACCTTCGACATACTATTAAGCACTTTGGCTTTTGCTTCACAATATATATCTTCAAAAATTTGCGTTTTTCAAACTCATTAGCATTCTCACTAATTAGCTCAATCTGAGTTTGAATTTCTCACAATTGAGAAAAACTTAACTCAATCAAACTTAACCTTGTCTCCATTCAGCTGCAGTCATAGCAGCATAATTCTTCAACATATATAATTTATTACAAGTCAATGAACTCAGTAGCCCTTCACGAGAGGCGGCAAGCTCTTCTTCTTTATTAAGTTTTCTCGGAGATATCTTTTTTTTTGCCTTTATTTCTTTCATCTACACGGGTTTTCAACTTAACCCCACAAATACCGTAATCAATGCAAAATCAAGCAACAATCAATCAATTTAGCCTATATGCACTTCCAGAATAAACTGCACTGCAGAGAGATATCACTCAATAATACCACAAGACACAGTTTTTCCAGAAGCCGCAGATCCCAAATGCGGCGCTCAAGTTCAACACCAAGTTGTCAAACTCCTGTCGTAGTCGTAGTGCTGTCACAATTGAATCAATTATTTTGGTTGATTTTTATTTATTCTCTTTGTCCTACAATGGTAAATCAGCACATGTTAATATGATAAAAAAATTACAAAATCCAAGATCAATTACTCATTCAAAAAGCAAGAAGACAAGTTCATTAGTGATGGCCTTTTTCATCTTTTCGCCGCCTCAGTTGTGCCAAACTCCCACCGCACATCCCCAATTCGTGCAGTGAGCAGTTTAGCAGCAGCGAGCGTTTTGTCTGCTTAGAAAGGCGCCAACAAGTATTTAACAAAAATATGTATTTATTTATGTTATAAGATTAACACTACTGCATGATTACACGTAATCAACATGTTAAAGATTTAGTTTTGTAAGTAAACTTTATCAATAAAAAACATGACGTACACTACAAATTCTTAATTTTTATTATTGTGTTCAGTATATTGTTATGATTAATTCATTATTTATTGAGATTAACTGTTACTAGAAAACATCATGTGACTCTTAAAATAGAATAATAAGTACAAAATAAATAAAACAGTATATATTAGTATTCATAGTTGAATAGCGTTATGTTCTAAGATAATAAAAGCAGTTTATCGACATTTTCCGATGATCCGCATATATTTGTCCAGCCCTACTAAACAGCTGCTCGCTTGAAACACTGGTAGGCGGAGCGGAAAGAAATTATAAGACCGCTTTTCTCAGCATATGATAAGGACTTATGTTCCTGTGGGATATATGTCGGCATTGCGCTGCAATAATGGCGCCGATAGATAAGATTAAATTAGTTCCTTCACAACAATACTTTGATCTTCAGCTCCAGTGGTCTCCAACTGATCAGAAATGATATTGTGTGTATCTCACAGGCTTTCCTTTTTTTTTTTGTGTATGTTGGAGTTTAACGAGATCTGTTCTGAAGATTCTGATAAAACATTCTCTCCGCCGCGGAACAAAGCTGGTTCGTTACACTCCGTCAAAAAAGATATTATTTCTGACAAAGCAACATCCACTTCGTTAGAATTTGCATTCTTTTGTTCAGTGTGTATATAGCTTAACATGCCATTAAAATATGTCATTCGTAAAAAAATATGAACCTACAAATTTGTGAGGGAGAAAAAACAAACACATAACCCGAACTTTGCTGAAAAACGCGACACAACCAATATGTATTTATTGCTATAATTTTTAACTGCAGTAATTTACAAATTGCAATATATAAATTTTTGGCGAAACGAGACATTTTTTCTGGAACCGAAACCTAACCTTCGGTCGGTCTCTAGAAATATAAGCAAAACAATTGCTTATTTGTGACAAAATAAACCATGCTGAACGACAACGTTTTGTAGAAATATATTCAAAGTTCTATGATTTACCGCAACGACCCAGTGAACCAAGAGGTAAAAGTGGAATGAAGAAAACAAAAAGAATCTTTTAATTGTAATTTAATTTAACAAGACTTGAAGAACGAGGTTTTCCATGCTTTTATGTACAAGGAATCAGAAAATTCCTTTAGGCCAATTTGAGTTTTTGAGAATGCTGTTTGGGGTAAACGTTGACATTTCACAGATTGATAAATAAAATATTTGCAGATATGGTAAGGTTAGATATGAAGAAACCATTTTTTTTAAAAACGTTTTTTTTTCAACATGGGGACCATTTTAGAAAGATACACTTCTCCCAACGTTCCTGCTGTTTTTGTTACCCCTCAAAAAATAGGATTTGTCGAACTGTCAAAAATACGCCGTAAATTTTTTCATTGCCAACTCATCATGTAAAATATTAATTGCCGCTCCGGTCGGCACACCTACGGCCTTTGCTACTTCGCGCACTTTCGTTCAAAAGCGTCCTGCTCGCCCCTCATCACAAACGGATGTTCGCCCACGTTTAAATTCGTTGAAACAATATCTAAATGTGATCATAGATGGCGACGTGTCCCCATAAACAGCATCCAACTTTGCTTTTATCTCCTCGCATTTTTTCCTATCCAAAAACAAAAAGCGAATTACGGAACAATACTGCTGTTTTAACATCTTATCGAAAATCACAAAATACGCCTGTTACGGGTGGCTGCCAAAACGAAACTAACCTTTCAATCAGTCTGGAATTTGTATTAGTGTCGTCTGATAGATGTCAGCACACGATGACAACACTAACGTCCACTATCTTCAAACACGGGTACTGATGAACCACCCTCGTAGTCTATCTAGATACATAATGATTGTCTCAAAGGATATAAACGAATTTCTAAGAGCATTAAAACAAGTTTTCAATCGTCTCGTTAAAAACTAAAGTCATATATTTAGGCGATCCTATCATAGGAGAGGGAACAAAAGCAGATGAAAAAGGTTTAGAGGCAGCTCAAAATTTCCCCACAGCAAACAAAGTGCACGATGTAAGAAAAGATGTTTCCATAGGTGCGAAACGTATACGAGTATATGACGTAACACGAAAAATTAAAAACTATGTTTTGAGCCTAAAGAACTGACAACGTTTGAGTGCCTTAAAAGAAAAGGCCCAAATTTTAGCATTATATAACCCGATCCATGAGGCTGAGTTGCATTGTGATGCAAGCGCGATAGGTTTCGGTGCAATTCTATTCCAAAAAAAATAAGATGGGCAGTTCCACCCGATTTTCTACTATTCGAAAAGAACCACTGATACAGAGTCTCGATACCACAGTTTTAAATCAGTCATCAATAAATATGCATTGCAAAGATTTAGAGGATATATACAAGGTATTCGGTTTAAGAGAGTCACGGACCCTAATTTCTTAGGACTTACCTTAGGAATCTAGAGTTGCAAAACTACGAATTCACTTTTGAACATAGATCAGGAAAGTGAATGTAACACGTTAACTTTTTGAGTAGAAATAAAACCATCTTGGTCATTGAAAATAACACTTTTGAACAGAATTTGGTTATATGCCAAAATGAAGATAGACAAATTAAAGGACTAAAGGACATTTGACAAAGTCGGAGCACATCCAGTACGAATGGCATTCTGTATAGAAAAAATGGAGAATTGTTATTGTTTTATGTCCCAAGAACAAAGGAAGAAGTTGAGGAACATACAAAAAACTGTTCGAAATGTGTTGCGTACTCAGCCCAAAATGGAAAGCAAGAAGCTTACCTGTGTATGATACCGAAAGGTGATAGTTCGTTTGACGTTGTACACATAAACCATATAGGCCCGTATAAAACAGAGAAAGCAACAAAATAAACATATTTTAGTTGTCATTGAGCCGTACACAAAATTTGTTAGGCTCTATACAACAAGAACAACAAATTCTACAGAAGTCATTGAATCCCTTAAAAACTATTTTAGATCCTACAGCCGGCCTAAAGCAATTGTGTCTGACAGAGGAAGTTGCTTCACATCTAACGAATTTCAGGAATTCTTATATGCCAAAAATATTCGACACGTGAAAATTACAACGGGTTCTCCACAAGCTAATGGACAAATCAAAAAAGTTAATAGAAAATTAGGCTCGATGATAGCAAAGTTAGTAGATTCTGATAGAAGCTTGTCTTGGGAAAATGTTTTAGAAACGGTAGAATTCGCTACGAACATCATAGGATGATAATGAACACCCCAGCAAAATGTTATTTGCAACAAGGTAACATAGTTGATAATTTAAAAGAAAACGTAATATCCCAGGAACAATAAATACTCGAGAGGGGTATTGAAAAAGTAGATACATGAGCCAGACAGATACAACTCAACTCACAAAGCTATAATGAGGGTTTTCATCTTTCAAGAATACCGTACAAGAGAGTTTGGTTTTTAAAACATGAAGGCTTGGTTCAGTGGTCGTGAATGACAGCGGATCATCACCACCAGTTTGCATATCTTTTAGCAGTTCACGTGGAAACTTTTTGTGCATTTGACGTCCTTCATGCATTGCGAATGTAAGTTATGTAGCCCACATGGTCCGTGAATCATACTTTTTTTATAATTTGAAATGATTCTAAATCTTCTTCTGGGTCGGGTAGTTCATCACTAATAACATCGTGATGCATATTATAATCGGAGTCTTTATCATAATAAAAACCGCTTTCTTGACGTCGATTACAGTTCGTACATTACGGTATTGATTGGCAGCTCTTGAAGTTGAGGCTCTGATCTGCATAGTGTTTAGGCATACATCTCGCTCATCAGAGGTTTCACAACCTCTACTTTTTGACAGATTTTCCGCAATCCAGGGGAATCTTTCAATATTTGATCTTTTTCGTGGTATTCAAAATTTTATTTAAGTAGAAACTTAAGTCAGTTATTTAATTTAGCACATTCACTATGTATTTGTATTTATAAAAACCATTTATCCTATAGAGACTTAAACAAATTTTCTAAATGATATTTCGATTTCAATTTCACACATTCACAATATAATGGTTTCACATTTATTTAACCTATAGAGAGAAGGCTACAATAATGATTACTGAGAGTAAGCGACACTCATTCTTATTTAGAGCATATTTGCAAAAAGTACAGCACATACCGAGTAAGTTGAATTTTAAAAGACCTGGGCACTTATGCAGAAATATGCAGTTAAGCAGTGTTCCACTTAACAGGTATCCACTGCACAGTCCAAAGTCAATGAGCAATCATAAGTGCACTCTCAAATATACACTTCCTTTCTCGCTCTCATTTTAACCAAGCACATTTGTTTAATTTTTTGCTACTAACAAAGAAAGCATGTTTTTGTGTTTGTTTATTCACGTTGTTGCTTTCTTGCAATTTGTTCTTATTTTCGAATGTCTACGTTTCGATAGAGCGACTGTGGCGACCATGACCACCACCTTGCGGTATATAGTGCATTTAGCAGCACTATTTCAGAAATTACACAGCACCAATGCGCCCAGATCATACATAAATGATCCTTTTGTAATACTTTTTATAAAAACAAATACATAGAAAAAAACCTATAACGTATCTTCTGGTAATCCACCATTCGATTATTAAAAAAACCTGTGGCGATCATGACCGCCACCTTTCGAGATATAGTGCATTTGGCAGCACTAATTCATCAATTATACAACGCCAATGCGCCCAGATCATACATAAATAATCTTTTTAACACTTTTATAAAAAAACTAATACTAAGAAAAAACCTATAATGTATCTAATGGTAATCTATAATTGAATTATTAAAATAACCTATAAATGGTGACCCCGAGAGAAAACTTCACAGAACACTTATGAGAAGTAAAAAAACAATAATTCAGTGCTTCAACTTACAACAAAAGATACATCTTAACAACAACAAATTAAAAAGAAGCAACCAGCAGTCACTTTCGAGAAGAACCAAAAGCGCATCATCATCATACAGCATGCCAACCACACATAATCCAAATGAAGAAGAGAAGAACAGCACCCAACAACAGGCCGTTACATCATTAGAAACCGATATGCCACCGGCAAAGCATGAGTCACCAAGTGACACACTTGAAACAATAAATCTAGTTAAGCTACCAACATTTTTGCCACAGTATCCGGAATTATGATTTACGTAAATCGATGTTTTGAAATACTGCAGCCGCATCACATCAGATCTCTCCAAGTATTATACGGTAATCACATCGCTGGACTCAGATACACTACGACAAGTATCTGACGTCGGAAAGAGTCCCGCGTTAACTGATAAGTACAGCACATTAAAAAAGTTCTAATCACACGTTTTGGTGAGTGACAAGAAAAACATTTGATTAAATTACTCACTGGCCCAGATTTTGGAAACAAAAAACCAAGTCAGTTGCTTAGGGAAATGTACGATCTAGCAGGTACGAACGTGTCAAATGAAGCTCTCAGCACACTTTGACTGCAACGCATGCCAAATAATGTCAGGTGCATACTTTCAGCATGTAAAAGCGAAAGGTTGAGCAGCCTAACCGAAATCGCAGAGCGGATCATAGACAATTCACCAACGTCAACATATGTAATGGCAGCTTCGCACAACATTCCTTATCAGGGGGTAGCCGCTCCTTCAAAAATAAACAATTTTGAATCATGAATCACGGCGCTAGAAATGGCAATGAGTTAGAGGAAATTTCGACAAATCTAACCCGACGGGATCAAACTGATTACGGTAATCGACACCACCCTCCACGAGGACGCAACCGCAGTTCATCACGGAGTGCTACTAAAGTCTGCCATCATCACATCAGGTTTGGAACCGCAGCGCGAAAATAAGAACAGCCCTGCGAGTTTCCAGACGCAAACACACTCACAGCAAATATGGGAAATTAAAATTGGTGCCGTCCGTCCATGCAGCTGTCGGCAGCGCAGAAAATCACTGCATTTCGGAAGAAAGACTACACATACGCGATCGCAATAGCAACGTAAAATTTTTGATTGACTCAGGGTCAGTCGTGTCAGTTATTCTACGTACATCAGTAAACGCAAAACTACATACAACACCCGACGAGTTCCAACTATATGCAGCTAACAACAGCCGAATCGCCACATATGGTTTAAAACGACTCCATGTAGACATTGGACTTAGATGCTCCTTCTACTGGAATTATGTGGTCGCTGATGTGAAGTCACCGATATTGGGAGCTGACTTCTTGACGCAATTCAGATTAAAGATAAACCTCAAGTCAAAGAGGCTGGTAGATCCAACTACAAAATTGTTAACTTTGGGTAGGATATTATAAATAAATATGTCGATGTCACAAAAACCCAATGTTCTACAATCATCAAGAACAACTGACACCATGCACAGAATTATCACAAATTGTCAGCCAATTGCAGAACGTGCTCATCGTTATATTGAAAGCAATTAAGGAAGAGTTCAACCCTTTACTGCAGCAAGGCATTGTACGTCCTTCTCACAGCCCATGTTCGAGACCTATTCATGTTGTGAAAAAGAAGACTGGTTGCTGGCGAGCATATGGTGTCTACAGAAAGTTGAACGCAAACATGCCTGATAGATACCCACTACCGCATCTGGATGACGTAAGTAAAAAACTATATTCGAAAAGAACTTTTAGCAAAATTGACATTAACAATATACCGATGCATCCACAAGACGTCGCAAAAACTGAGTGAGCACACCATTGAGATTGTTTGAATTTGTTGCTACGCCTTTTGGACTTAGAAATTAGACTCAAACATTCCAGAGATACATGTATTCGATCTTCCGAGACACACCATTCGCTTTCTGGTACGTAGACGATATTCTCATATTTTCAGACAACGAAGAACATGAGAAACAAGTTGAGATTGTACTACAGAAGCTACAAAGCGCAAATCTCTCCATAAATCTCTCGAAATGCGATTTTTCTGTACCAGAATTGTGTTTCCTTGATTACCACATTACCCCAAAAGGAATGAAACCGCCTACTAATCGCATCGAAGCAATTGCGCGTTTCCCAAAGCCGAAAACGATTTTCCAACTACGTCGTTTTCTTGGCATGATGAACTTCTTTCGAAAATGCATACCTAACGCCGCTCAAGCACAATCAGCACAAAACGGTGTTTGTAAGCAGTCAATTAAGAAAGACCAAAAAAAAATCTCTTGGACACCAGAGTTGGAAAAAGCTTTTAATGACTGTAAAAAGAACATCATAAAAGCCACTCAACTGACATTTTTATCGCCCAATGCATCGCTGTGTTTAACTACAGACGCTTCAATCATCGCTATTGGCGCTCACCTTGACCAGTACCAATAGGAACAATGGAAAGCGGTTGTTTTTTTCTCTATGAACCTTAAGCCGGCACAGCAGAAATATAACACATATGATCGTGAACTATTAGCTATATATCTGGTCACCAAGCACTACAGACACATTCTGGATGGTCGAAACTTCATAGTAAGAATTGATCACAAACCAATTACATATGCATTTCACCAAAAACTGGACAACAACTTCGAAAGGTAACACTCACTCCGGATATACAGATATTTTGTGATTCTTTTCACATCCACACTACGTCCATACATATTAGAACCGCTGCGCGGACGAATTTTCCAAACTGTACACAACCTATCACACTCACGAGTACGTTCTACACCTAAGCTAATTCGCAAAAATACGTATTGCCTTCAGTCAATAAAGATATTGTTGAATGGATTCGAACATGTCAACATTGTCAACGTTCAAAGATCTAACGCCTAATCACTTGCCGCCAATCCGAAAGCGTAGACAAACGATTTGATCACATACACATCGACATCATTGCTCTACCAGAAAACGACGGATACAAATATTGTCTTGCGCGAAACATTATTCACACGACGCCATATCACCCAACTTCAAACGGCATGGTAGAGCGCTAGCATCGCACATTCAAATCAGCGCTAATGTGCAACAACAGTATTCCTTGCCTTAAAATACTGCCCACCGTAATGCTAGGCCTGAGAACAGCATACAAACATGACATCAACGCATCGGCAGCGGAAATGTTGTACGGCACAACACTTAGATTGCCCGGTGAATTTTTCAAAGACTCTGACACAACATGTGACCCTCAAAA
>JBANCV010001318.1:0-11792 GCA_037040105.1 Amiota albilabris
GCTTAAACTTAACATTGAATTTTAACATTTAATATTATTTAATATTATCAAGTCAAGTATATTAATAATTGTAGAACTTAGGTGGAAGTAAGCTCTAAAAGTGAGCTGATATGGAAGTAAGCTTGTGTTGAACTTAGTTTGAAGTAAGCTAAGCTAAAGTAAAGTCAGTTGCATCTCCTTTCATACTACTGGAGTGACTCTGATTTACATGACTGAGTAGATCATGCGATGTTCTAATGCGCATGTCTTTATTGTGAAAAGAGCATACTATGTCTTACTGCGCATGGCTTTTCTATTGTTCTCTCATTATCAATTGATCTTATAGGTCAATTGATTTACAAGAAGAGAGTGTTATTTTGTTCTAGAAAGATCTTTTGAGTTTGTGTCTTTTGTCATGCTACTGCGCATGCTCTATCCTACTTACCAACAAGCTTAATGCTTTGTTTCTAGTAAGTAACATTTATGTTGTTGTATTCATCTGAGTTGTGCTTTTGTATTAGTTATGTTCTATAGCTTGGAGTATGTATTTGTATGAGTGTGTTTCGTGTATAGTGGTAGTGTTGATATGGATATGTCACTATACATACATGTGGAACGATGCAATCTTGCCAGTAGAGCCTTCGAATAATTTCGCAGGAAATGTAGCACAGGCACTTACTGTTTCGTGCGATGCCTCCATGGTCCATAAATTTGGCACAAATGCATGGAAGCCCGTGTACTGGTGGAATCAAACATGCTATATACGACAGCAAAAAAGCTTGTTTCGCTGAGCTGTGTGAGAACCATGGAGTCTGATCCATGGCGATTACGTTACAAAGTTGGCACCAAAAAGCTAAAATGTGGCAATTCAAAGCAGACAACTTGTCCCAATTTGCTACGAAGGATTGTAACAACACTTTTTCCCCGACAAGTAACCTTGGCTCTTATGTTGACTCAAACAACAGCGAAGAATTTAGGGGTGTTACAATGCTGGAGGCGATTGAATTAGCAGGGACACTGAAGAAATCGAAGTTGTCAGGACTGGATAAAATATATTAAACTGGCTGTAATCGAACGAGCGGATGTTTTAAGCAAATTGTACAGCTGTTGCCTACATGAGGGAATTTTTCCGGTCAGATCGAAAATCCAACAGCTGGTCCTAATACCAAAAGGAAATAAGCCTCCTGAGGAGCCTTCATCATAAAGGCCATTATGAATGTTGGACACTGTTGGAAAGATGTTTGAGCGAATTGTGCGTGATCGTTTGGAAACGACAATTAATGCAGCTCGGTGGTTCTCACAGCATCGATAAGGTTTTCGTAAGGGACGCTCAACGATCGACGCAATGAAAGTAGTTAAAGACATCGCCAAAAACGCCATTAGAGGTACACGATGGAAAGGTGGTACTAAGAAATACTGTGCTGTAGTGACGATTGATATTCAAAACGCATTTAACCCTGCAAAGTGGCAGCACATTGTTGAAGCACTTAGAGGATTTTACGTCCCACCATACCCAATCCGAGTAGTAGTTGACTACTTTAGCAAAAGACGACTAATTTATTATGCGGAGGACAGAGAACTCGAGTACGACGTCACAGAAGGTGTTCCATAGGGGTCAGTCTTGGGCCCTTTGTTATGGAATGCATTATATGATGGCGCATTAAATGTCGAAATGCCCAGCAATGTAAGGGTTGTAGCCATTGCCAATGATTTGGTGATTGTGGTGGTGGCTAAGATCATTGACGAGCTCAGGTTTATTTGCAATGATGCTATTAGGAGAGTTGGTGTCTGGCTAAGCCGAAAGGATCTGCGCCTTGCCGAACATAAAACAGAGGTTCTGCTTGTCAGCAAACGTAGATTGAGGGAACACCTTAGCGTAACGGTGGATGACCTCGAGATTATGTCGCAACCATCTTTGAGATATTTGGGTGTCGCTATGGACTCAAAGATGACGTTCAAGCAGCATTTGACGCAAACAGCTGCTAAAACATCAAAAGTAGCAGGTGCTGTCCTTATGCCAATGCCGAACTATCGAGGACCCCGAGAGTGCAAACGACGAATGTTGGCTAATGTCGTAACGTCGGTACTGTGTTATGCTGCGCCGATCTGGGTAGAGGTGGAGGAGTATTGATAAGCTCCTACATGAGAGTAATGAATACAGTCTACAGATCATGTGCCATTCGTGCTTGTGCGTTGTGGTAAGATGAGTCGACTGTTTGTCGCTAAGAGGGGAGCACTGCCGAGGAGAAAATGCAAAAAGAAGATCTTTCAGTACGGTGGAGTGGCAGCGGAGATGGCAAACTTCTGACAAAGGCAGTTGGACCCTTCAACTCAATAATAATGTCGAAGAATGGGTCGGCAGGAAGTTCGGCGAAGTCAACCATTATTTTACACAAGTCCTGAGCGGCCACGGTTGCTTAAAGAATATCTGCATAAGCGGGGATATAAATAAAGTGAGTTTCGTTTGCCACGGAAAACAATTGAACCTTTTCTATACGCTGTTGAGTTGTATGCTTTGGTAAATACATTTTTATGAAATCAGATTGCAAAAAAGTCAGAGCGTCGCCATATTGCAGTGCTTTGAAGCTATCGAGAAACCTTTAATGGAATATTAATTGTACCAGAACAATAGCCATAGCTAAATTTAAGTGATTGTATTCAATTATTTTTGAACCTTACTTTACAAAGTATTGACATAAAACTAGCTTATTCCTGGAATGATGTTCAAAATAACATTGTACGAAATGGATTTTATCACAAGAACTTTGACAAGTGTTACTCATAATAAATTATATATACATACATACAAATATAAATACATTTGAAGGTTTTGAAATAAAAAATCTTGGCTCTGAATATTCCTGCTACGGGAAGGGTTAGTTATTTATCTGATATAATAAAAAAAGCTCTTTTTGGATAGGATATTCAATTGATCAATTTTTTCCAAAACGTTTTTGTTTGATCACTATTGTTTTGTATCGGGAGAATTCACATTTCGTTTTGCGCTTGGTATTAGTTGTTGACGTTTATAAAGAAGTTGTTTCATCCCATAATTTGAAGATGCTGATTTCGCTTGAACATTTAACGCAAGGGATGTTGCTGCTACTGTGTCAGAAGATATCGTGCCTTTCATTAAAATTGGTGGCCGGCATGATTGACTTTTGGAGACTAGATTCTCAAAATCGGCAGTTTTCGAGCGCAATATGGCCCCGCCTATATTCGATATGATTGCCGGTTTTTTTGGTTCGTGAATTATATTTTTTTGTTGTGAATGATTTTCTCCATCTTGTTTATCGGCATTTGCAACTAGCATTACCCCATCAATTGAAGTTTTCTCTGGATTGGTATTTGCTTGGATATGAGACGATCGGAATGTTTTAGGCTTCACATTCTTTTGTGTTAATTGTGTTATCTCAGCTATAAGAAAAATAAAATATATATATATATAAGTCTATAGGTAAATATCATTCTATGACATCGGACCATTTTGTAATGCTTTGGACATAGAGTCACGCAGATTTTCAGCTTCGCCGAGGAAAATGTTATCTAAATCATTCAAATCGTATGTAGCTTTTGCTAAAGACCTATTTGCTATTTGTTTAGGAACGGTGATATGTAAACTCGCTGAAAGGACGCCAGCTCCGTCAGATTCTCCACCGTGTTTCTCTAAACACATATGAGGTGACTTTAGACATGAATCTTCAAATGAACCCTCAAGCAATCCACTTGCTTCGTACAAATTATTTGATGTAAGGGTTTGAACGACCGGATTCGAAACATTTTCCGTTTGACTATGAAGAAGAACAGTTTGCATTAAATTTTTCACGACGATATGGTCATCATACCGTTTTAAGACTCTGAAACCATTGGTAATCATATTTGTGCTCTTTGAAGCGTCATTTTGGTGAATTACAGATGCTCTAGTATATAATCGTCTAGTGGGTTTCTCTGGTACCAGCTCATCTTCAATGTCAGAGCTACATTAAAAAAGGGAATACATTTTATTCGATGGATACATTTTTGGAGAAGGTATTCTACCTTTTAATAGTTTGGTTTCGTTGTTCAAATAACAAAAATAATTTTTCAGGACATTCGTCAAGCATATGTGAATATACAACATCGACTAATTCGGCGGGTACCTTAAATAGTTCTTCGTAGTGATCAATCATAATTCTATAAGTACAAATTGATAAACTGAACAAAATTTCAAGCATATATGATATTCTTATGTCTCACCTAGTTACATTGATGGCATCATTCATACATTCCTTCTCAATAGTGCTGCCTTCGCTCGTTTTTCGAGAGTTACGTAAAATATTCGGAGCGAACACAGTGGCAAGATTATTGGTGTCCATTTTATTACCTGTTACCTGAAGGTTGCCATCGTTATTGATAACGTCGTCCGATTTGGCAGCAACCTTAGCAAGGAACTTAAGGAGAATGTATAGTGTATCCCGGTGTGTTGGTGGTAAAAGTTTAATTAAATGCGAAATGCCTTCCAATTGCAATCGCCTGTTTCGTATTTCTAAATATAGACAATATAAGAAAAATGGAATTTTTTTAAAGTGGAAAAACTAACTTTGGGTTTTCAAAAATGCTTGATAAAGATGATTACAAAGAAGGGGTTCCGGTAAGTCTCTAAGGAATTCTTTGAGAAGAGTAGCCACGTCGTGTGGGCATGTATTAGGCTCAATTGAGTTTCTTGAATTTTTCTCGAAAATTTCACGCATCTAAAAAAAATTTTAAAGTTGATAGTTAGCACTTACATGCACTTACTGAAGAAATTTTGTTTAAGATAAAAATATCTGTACCTGTTTTACTCGTTTTTGCGATGTACTAACACGGAACAGCCCAATCTTCTGAAGACCATTTTCTTCTAAATATTTTATACAAGATTTAACAAAAGTAGGTACTTGTAAATTCGAGTCGCTTGATTTAATAAAGTCATTTGTTGCTCCAGATCCAGTGGTATCACTTAAATTAAAATTAATTTCGATCTCCTGACTCTTCCGTCGCATATCAGATTGACTACGAGATATTTCGGTTGAAGCAACTTTCTTTAATGTATTCTTACCCGGAGATTCCACTGCACCCGTTGGCAAACTTTCACACGAACGAACCTGAAATGACTTGTTAATTTTTCTCTTCAAAAGTTTTTCAAAACATACATTTTCATTATGCTTGCTAGTATAAGTGCTGGTGCTACTAACCGAGCTACTCCCTCGAAACAGCGAAATAAGGGACGTACGCGAACCCCTTTCCCTAATTGCAGTTAGATTTGAATATCGTTTTCTATCATTTTCGAGACATCCGTCAAGACTGTTCCCAAATATGTTGCATCGGGCATCTAAATGAAGAGTAAAATTCTTGAATATACGTATGTATGAAAATTCAAACTTATTGTTCACTTACTCTGATCATCTTTTTTCCCAATATCAAAGAAACTAGTGGTAATTGCTTTTTTTTTTTTTAAAATTCGTCGTTTTTGGACTTTGTTATCAATTTCTAAAGTAATAATATACTTAGTAATGTGTAAACATTAAAGTTTTATATTAATTCAGATAAATATACCTAGGTTAACGCCAATATTAAGTTCATTAATTTTCTCAATTGCAACTCTCTGCAATAATTTGGCTTCTAAATTTGAAAGTTTATGAAGTGAGGTATCTATTATTTGAATAGTGCCACCATTATCAGAACTCCACCTATAATTATCCTGAATAATACAAAAATTAACTTTAACATGTTTTAGGAGGAAATCCCTTCCTTTCTACATAAATAATCAATTCATCCTTCAATACATCTCTAGTGTTTATGTGGGTTTTTATATCTTTATTTTACTCGTACATGTACGTGTATGTATATAAATGTGTTATTATCAAAAAATATATTAAAGTTAAGTGACTGTTTTGAAGATGTATTGATCTACATTTTAGACATATACGAATACATACATATGTACATATACGTGTATATTCAAGGTACCAAAAGGCTGTGCTGATTTCTATTCACATATGGTTGGTTTTATATAATTTGCAAAATTTTTATTATAAGTACCGAAGTAAGTGAATAGAAATGTTGCATAAAGAATAATAACTTTACTTACACATGGCGCCCATTTTGCAGTTTGTAAGGTTGTGGAACGTGTTTGGCTTTTGGAACGACTTCTTAAAATATTTTTGGTTACAAATTGGCCTACATTCGATGATGACTTTGACTTCTGCATATTTGATTGTCCATTCTTATTAGATTCTGCAAGAATTTAAAATTTTGAGTTCATGTGCAGTTGCCTACCGTTTGAAACACAAAAATCTAAATGGCTTAAGTAGAAGTTAAAGTGCTTAAAAATTATTGGACTACAAATACAATAAAATTTTGGAATTTAAATAGGAATTTTCAAATGTATATTAGTTGTTGTAGAAAGCGCGTGGACGTATCTAGGCACTATCTCTCTACATTCTGGTGATCTACAAATACGGATAGGTAATGCAAATTTTAATTTTCAGAGCACATAAAAACTTTTTGTGTGTTTACTTGTTGGAAAGAAAATCGGAGAGAGTTATGCCTTGCTCTTGATTTCCACTATGCTTGCAGAGAATATAGCCACGACGCTCATACACACCCACAAACAAACTTGTTTATAATTAGCAACATCTTTTTTTTAATTTATTTATTTATTGTACAGTGTTATATTATTTTGACTTTTTCTTTTCTTCAAATCACACAAAAGTAAATATGTATAAATATTCTTTTACACATATTTATGTATCTATTGTACATACATATGTACACATATATTGTAGTAAATACAATGAGCGAAAAAGTCTACTACATCATAAAGATTTCACGTTAGATGTGGATAAAAGGGTATCTTAGTGTATCGGATAATAAATGTATATTTTAACTATCGGATCTGTCTGATTGAAGACAATAATAGCGGAAATGTTGAACATTGATATAAAGGTTTATTACAACTCTGTGTCAATCAACAATAAAATAACATTAATGCTTATTTTTTTTTACTGTTTATGTTTGGTTCAAAAAAGCTATGAAAGCTTACCATTGTGAAAAGTCCTTTCATTCCTTCCATGCTGTTGATTTAAGCTTGTTGAGGATGTGTGTCCATGCCATAAATTGGACAAAAAATGAGAACTAGACATCAATTTACCTCCAGATGTACTACTTCTTATGACATGTGCTTGAACTTGAGGGGAAATCGGGGATGTGCTAACGTTCGGGGAGTATCTATCATAAGATGTTGGAGATGTCGGCGCTGATGAGGAACGATAATTTAAATCCGATTGTTTGTATAAAAGTAAATGAGTGTTTGAAATATATGCTTTTTCTGATTCATTATTTTCCAGTTCGAGTTTCTTTTCGTATTCAAGTTTTTTTTGAATGCGCTCATTGAGTATCTTCTGCCACTCGGCATGTGCAGTCTCTAGTAGTCCATTACTCTCGTTGCCACGAATAAAATTTAAAGAGATAAGTGGCCAGGCATCAAGAGTTTGAACTGCTTTACTAAGGCCCTCGTCCATGCCAGGTGGATTAATTTCATCTTTGGCGCATATATTACGTAAGTTGCGATCGTAATTAACTTGTTTAAAACGATTAGTCTGATGGTTGTCATGTATACTTTTTTTACGAGCCATGCGCAAATAGCGCTTGATAGTATCGCTAACAGATTGTGATACATCCTCATTGTCAATGGAACTTTTGCGACGATTATGTCGTTCAATAATAATGGATTGTGTTGTAGCATTTTCTGATTCATCATCGGTAGCCGTAGGAGTAATTATTCCATCTTGGTTATGCATATCTTCAGGTCGACGGGATTTATATTCCTCTGCTAGACGTTTTATTTCAGATAATTGAATGAAGTTGGTTTGTGTACCGCAGCTGTTAAACAGTTTTCCAGGTCCGGTGTGCCCTTTCCACTTGGATGGTAAAACAGACTTTATAACTTCCTGTGAAGTTAAACGTAAGTCCAACGTTGTTGGTGGTGTTTTTTTACGTATTTTCGAAGTGTCTTTCTGTACTCTAGTGGAGGGTGAAATGTTTTCAGAAATGCAATGGTGTGAGTGGGTAGGTTGGACTTTTGCAAATATTAAATCTTTACTTTTATTTTCTGTAACATCTGGCTCTGAAACAGAAACCTCTTTTGGATTGGCAAGGTGATTCAAACTGGATAGTGATACAGTATGAGTCAAATTAGACTTGGGTTTGGATGGTAGGGTAGAATTCTTACTCAAAATCCTATGTAATTGTTGCTTTTTAAGCATATTATATAATTGTTTCAGTAGCACTTTATCCTCAAGGATTGTTGGAGAAATGTTTTCAGCTTTTAGTGGTAAATTGCCTAACAGAGCACTTTGAGTGAGCAATATTAAAAGTTGTTCGGTTTCGCTTAGATTTTCTGCCACTTTAGTTTTTGCAGTAGTTATAGATCCAATACCTCTAAATGAAACATTGGTTATAGTTTGGAACTGCCGTGGTCCACGACCCGGTCGCTGGGCACTTGGAGAAGCCGTCTGATCTGGTCTGACTGTTTTCGAACCTAGTAATGTCGTTGTTTTGAATTTGTCATTTAACTTCAAGTATGACTGAAGAAGTTCCATTGTTTGACAAGCATTGTTAGCAGCTTCCTGTTCGATTACGCTTGAAGATTGTACATGTCTTGACCGATGAATTAAGTGTTTAAGGCGTGGCTTAGAATTTTTTATTGCACCCGGATAGGACAGCTTACGTCGCCATAACACAAATCGCATCTCCGAGGAACAAACCTGCTGAAAATGAGTTTCAATGCTCGGTATATCTTCTTTGCGGTTTTGAGTCCCTTCGGGTAAAAGTTTTCGACCCGCATCTGTCATATATTTCCATGTTTTTCTTGTTAGAAGCCAGCGCTCTCGTTTCTTTTCTTTTTCACGCATCATAGGTCGGCGACGACAGGATCCAGTCGCATAGGTTTGATCCGATGTTTTCAATGCAGCTAATATAGATGAATCTAGTTTCTCTTTGGTCATTCCTTTTGTTTTGGCTGCATCAGCCCTCTCTATGCGATTTAGTTCATCGAGTGCGTCTTCCAAAGGGCCCGATCTTTTTTTTATGACTTGCACTGGACGTCGTAGCATTGCCCCAATGGGGACTACACAGTTGTTCGATGTCATTAGCAAAGGTCATCTGCAAAATGTCACGATGAAAACAGGGCGACCTTTCCGATTTTAGTAACTGTATCCGAAAACTGAAATGTAACTAAAATTACTATGAATATGATAACAAGAAAATGACATTTAAAAATCTACATTGGCTCTGAAATAATGTAACACTTTTACATTTTATTAGTGGTATTAAGTACATTGTACATTGTACATATATGTATCTATTATTGCTGAAAATTAAAACAAAACTGTTGTAGTTTCTAATTTCTATCAATGGTAGCCACAACTATTTGGTGCAGGAAACTGTTAACCGAACAACGTAGTAAACTTTTGCTCTTGTTCGAAACCCTTTCATTTCTACAAGCACATTTTGTTGCCTTACGCAGTTGGTATAACAAAATCAGAGTTCCTAATCCGTTCACTTGAAGAGAAAGTTCGCATAAAAAAACTTTAATAATGTATTTGTTTAATTTTTAAAAAGCTACGAAAGAATTTGTTCTCAAATTAGTTTAAAGTGGCAATGCAGGGATTGGGCTGTGTACTACAAAGATTGCAATCTATATACGTACATATGTATACTTCTCCGTTTTGTGATACTATTGTATTAGCATGGTTCACAAGTATATGTATTCCATACTTCAGACTTAAGATTAGTTGTTACTGTTGTTATAAGTAGCATAGTCTTTTCTAAAAAGTCATATAAATATTTATTTGTACTTACTTGCCCCAAGTATACAATAATAACAACAAGTATGTAAATCTATTTCAGAATAGTCTTAATAAATTAGAAGGTTTTTTATACCACAATTGAGCATCTGCTTCTGAGTGTGTTGAATAGTCAAAAGGTAATTTAATGCATTGTACAATAATACAAAGACTAAGAAGTTATTTTCATGTAAAAGTAAGTGATACTACCGTTATGTTTTATATGTCCATGTAATTCTTGCACAAAACAGTCAACTTTTCAAATACAGTTAATTCCCGTTTAGCAATTACATATTCACACTTTCGTATTAACATTGATATTATATTCTTATATTCCATGTACATGCCTGGCCTACTTCGGTATTTTCCAGGACATGTATTGGTTGCTGTTTATACATATGCTTTTTTTTTTTTGCTTAAATTTTTTTTTTTTTTTAAGAAATTTACAAAAATACACAATCAATAATGATTTCTTCTACAATGTCTACACGCTAGACAAATGTTCAAAAGGGTATGAGCATATAAAAAATTTTAAATTCAATATTTCTTTTAGCCATCACACAGCACATTTATATGTACGTGCATAAGTCACAAATAAGATACATATGAGTATTAATAGTGTGTAGGTATATTCATATATACATATATAAATAGATACGATTCTGAACGAAGAGAGCGAACTAACTTTTAAATTTATATGAACTTCTAATATTTACATAGAAGTATGCATATACATACATATGAATGTTTGTATGGTCATATACATATATATACGCATAGACGTATTCAGGGGAGGGAAACGTGCAAATTAATTCTACTGATTTTTTTGACATTTTCTTTAGGAACCATAAAACAAAACTGTCTCCGTCTAACATGTAATTTTTAATATAACAAATAAAATTCCTAATATTATTGTTGAGCATTATTTTTGTTTATCTGAAATATGTAAACACTTGCCCCTTGTGCACTCACAGAAGACATTCCTGGATCAGCCACTGTAAATACGTGTATTTATATGCAGTGTAGTGTAGGTATTGCAGTTTAGTGATGTGTAGGTATTGCAGTGTACTGTAGTATAATTTTAAATAAAGTGTTTCAGTTCGCTCAAGTGATTCGATCTTGATTTCAGAGAGCATTGAGGAAACTGCACAGCAAAAGACCATCCCAATTGGCAAGAAAAAGCAATCGGCCATCTAAACGGCCAGGGCTGTCAAACTCACGGCCAAAGTGACTTTTTCTTCTCGCCAACTTGACACAGATAACCAATGTTTACTTGCTTTCCAAATCACCATGTCTCCTGGGAGGACATAAAGGTTGAACATCTCTGGTCTAGGCAGATGGAATATAAATGTATGCATAAATACAGATATGTACTTATATAAATTCTGAATATATCAAGCAAAAATACGAAAAAATTACGACAATTTTCTTTAATAATCTATTAATAAATGTTGAAATTGGAATACATTTCGCTTTCGCTTTCTTGATGTACAATAGTACTTTATCATTGTTATTTAGACATTACTTTATTATTAGTACGTATGTATATACACTTATATCCACATAAGTACATAATACAAAAGAAAGACGAAATCCAATGCAGTTCCAATATGGACGACGTAACGGATTTTGATGCAGATTTAACTATCATTTATAGAATTTTTCACGAAGGGTTTATAAGTATTTACAACTGGCTGTCAAAAAACTTTAGTGCATTTGTAAGTAACGTTACCTCTTCCAAATGTAAAACAATATAAGATTTAAAGAATTATAGAGGACTTGGGAAATAATATTTAGTATATCGTATTTAAAAAAATAGGTAATTAAATATCAAATAGCGAGAAATAAAAAAAACCTAGTGATTGCAAACTGTAGTCGAACCTCTGACGTATGCATACCATGCCGGCGCTTAGCACACTTGTTCAACGACCGCAATTGAATAAAGTGGTT
>JBANCV010001319.1:0-16690 GCA_037040105.1 Amiota albilabris
TCGTGCGCGAACAACTTTTGTTGGATTTGGCTCATCTTGAAAGACCCATACAGTCGACTACTGTTTAGTTTCAGGCTGATAAGCATAGATCCATGATTCATCACCTGTCATGATTTTATAGACATCTTTTGAAGCACCGCGATTGAATTTTTTAAACATTTCTTTGCATCAATAGACGCGAGCATTTTTTTGCGTGATTGTCAAATTATGCGGTATCCAACGCGAACAAATCTTTTTGACGGCAAAATGTTCATGCAATATGGAATGTATTGAAGTGGAACTAATGTGCAAGGATGCCTCAATCTCACGATATGTTACATGATGATCTTGCATTACCAGTTCATGCGTTGCATCGAAGTGTTTTGGCACAACAACCGATTTTGGACGACCTTCACGAAATTCGTCCTGGAGAAAACTACGAATTGAATTCAGAAAACCAGTGAACACCGTCGCCCTGGATGGTGCTTCATCACGAAAAGTCGAAGCGAGTTGATCGGCACACGCTGTTGAGTTAATCCACGTCGAAAATTATAAAAAATCATTTCACGAGAATGTTCACGATTTAATTCCATTTTTTAGCCGAAACGACTTTTTCAAGTCACTGTAAACAATACAAATAGCACTCGTATGACAAAACGTTCTGAGTACATTTATCATTAAAAACGACAAGCCTTACGATACCAATATCAGATTTGACATATCAACATTGGTGTTGCCATATCTCAAGACTTAAGCAGCAACCTACGTATCGTTTTTAAAAATATGGTGCATGGACCTTGCCGAGAGTACAACTTAGCAGCACAATGCATGAAGAACAGTATCTGTACAAAAATATACCCTCGACGTTTCATGAACCCTACCCAGACCCGAGAGGATATGAATATCAGAGGAAGTAGGTTCACTATGGACAATGGGTGGATTGTCCCTTATACCCAGCTATTATGTAGAACGTTTAACGCTCACATAAATGTCTAGTACTGCAAATCCGTTCAAGCTATCAAATATGTTTGTATATTATAAATGTATCAATAAAGCTACTAATCCTTCTCAATCAGAGTGTAATTATTTTAGAACGTTATAACATCACGCACGCCGACCTCATTCGAGTTCATATAAACTGTAAACGGGATTGTCAAAGAGACTTTTCAAGCAGATTACAATCACAGAGGTTTGCTAGAAAACGATGACCATTGGAAAAATAACTCTGAGAAAAGATTTATTGTCGCAATGTTCAACAAAACTGAGAGAATTGTTTGTAGTCATACTTTTATTTTGTCAGCCATCGGAACAATTGAAATTATGGAATCATTTCAAAGATGATTTATGAGAAGACATTAGGTATAGAAATGAGCAGCAATATCGAGATTTTACTTTATCTTTCAAAGAAGGCATTTATAACAAAGGTTTGATACAAATATTGTAGAAAATAAACAAATGGAATTAAATGATATAAGTTTAAATGATTTCGGATTACCTTCTTCTATCCGTGCAAAGAATAATATTGTATACGCATTGGTAAGTCAATATAATAACAATGGTTTAACAGCATTTGTCAATTAGAATGTGGCAAAAGTAGTGCCACATCAAAGACATGCTTTTGAGACTATAGTAGATAGCGCTAATAATAACAAAGTATAATTATTTTTTTTGGACGAGGAGGTACGGGGAAGACTTTTCTGGCAAATTTAATAATTGCTAAAATGAGACAATCATGGAAGATAGCGATTGCAGTTGCTTGGTCTGAAATTACTGCAACTCTCTTAAGCGAAAAGGAAAACCAATCAATCTACTTTACATGTTCTATCCGAAAAAATAAGCCTCATGGAAAATGACTACATTGATTATATGGGATGAATGCACCATGAGCCACAGAGCACGTGTAGAGGCTGTGGACAGAACCTTAACGGGTCTCAGAAACTCCAATGCCGTCATGGAAGGAATAACTTTCGTATTTGCTGCAAATTTTCGACAGACACTTCTCGTTGTTAACAGAGGTACGCGTGCAGATATTATGAAAGCATGCTTTAGAACGACACCCCTATAGACATCGATTGAAAATAGAAATATGCATAATAATATTCCGCAACATTTGCTAAAACTTGGAGAAGAAACTTTTCTATCTCCAAATTTAAGCAGTAATTATGACGTCCGTCTGAATGAGTCTCTATGGCATTTAGTCCATAATTAAGAAAGTTTAATAATTGCAATATACCCTGACATCGAAATTTTACACGGAATGCAATTTCATTCATTCATTCATCAACGAAATAAACAATTTGATTATACAAAAAGTTCGCGGCCACCTTAAAAATTATAATTCGATTGATACCGTAACTAATATCTAGGACACTGTGCATTACCCACAAAAACTTTAAATTCACTTCACCCCTCTGTACTGCCACTTCATGAACTAAAATTAAAAAGCGGAGCTCCAATCATGCTTTTGAGAAATTTAAGACCACACGGCATGGCCACTTATATACGAACTGAAGGACAATTGTAACTGGCCCACCAGAGCGATATGCTTCTTCGGAACTTTTGGAAAAGAATGGAGTAAACCACTTCTGAGACCGGCGTTTTGTTGAATGGGTCCAGTAATCCTAGCATCTTGAAATTTACATGGTTGATGAATATGGATTAGCAAACCATTGTGTCCAAATTTCAAGATGACAGCACAAAAAATAAGAACATGTATTTGAGTAGGGGCTTTGCATAGGAGGTGCCCTTCTTAGTGGTCTGATTCGGCTGATTCCGACAAATGTATACTGCGTATGGTAAAACAAAAGCTTTGTGCACAACTTCAGCTCTGTAGTTCACAAACCGAGGGACTAGTTTGCATACATACAGACAGACAGACGGACATGGAGACGGGTGAAAAACTGCAAGGAAATGCGCTGATCGGTTTTAACGTGGTAAAGTCCAGTTGTTAGCCTTGTAAGTGCTTATCAAGCATCTCACTACCTCCGGGCAATGGTATGAAACATCCGTTTATTACTAGCTAAAGTGACAAGGCGAGGGTGAGTGACATCTGGTGGAATGGCGACCATGTTATATTAGCAAATATTCAGGCACTTTCGAAGTTAAGTAGCAATTAAGATGGTAGTACAGGCGCTAGTTGACACCGTCTTTGGCTTGCACCGTCTGGCTTTAAACATAATATCCCATAAGGATTTATGTCAACCTTCCGAGGACCTCACTTCATGAAAGGGACACTCGAGGACATTAAAGTGACTGTGCCTACTATCCGAGATAGCGGCCTGAAGTTGGGACCCAATAGAATGGAAAATTTAACAAATATAAACAACACAAACAAAAGTATTGATAACAAAAACAACAGCAGTATTGGAAACAATTGCAACGAAAGCAACAACAGGAACGATAATGCAGCAGAGGGGTTCGAAAGGAGTTCGGTCATCATGAAAATTCCACCGGCGCTAGCCGCAGCAGAAAAAGGTATGAATGCGAGACCGCATCCAAAAGATACCCAAGAAGATAGCTCGGCATCACAATGGAGCAAAACTGATGCAAATGGTAGTAAGGACGCAGAAAGTCCAAAAGATCCGATAAACCAGGCAACACCTATAATAATAAGTGATGCGTCAAATAAAAACTGTGCACTAAAAAAACTAGTAGACCAACTCGGGTTACTCAAATACATGGAACCCCGCCGGAACGTGCATCGCGACATAAGAAAAATGTACCACACCATAAGAAGAGCACATACAGATTTTATGGCCCATATTGAGATCGAGGAGTGTGAAACACGACGTGGTAGCGCAACAGCTACGACTGCCGCATCGACAATAAGAACATCAGCAACACAGATCTCAACAGTATCTAAGTTACCCAAAACACCGTCAATAGAAGCCGTGCGGCAACAACAGCGAAGCGAACGAAGGCAAACATAAGCCCGAAAACAACGATGCATCCTGCAGCAAGGTCTCCAGAAGCAAAGAGAAGAAAATCAGTCGTCGAAAGGCTAACTGATGTGCAAACCGAGGAATGGAAGAAAGTCCATAACAAGAAGAAAGAGATGAAAGCTAAAAAAAGGAATCCTAAAGCAAAGTCTCCAGAAGCAAAGAGAAGAAAATCAGTCACCGAAAGCAAACTGACGAGCAAACCGAAGAATGTAAGAAGGTCCAGAATAAGATGAAAAATGTGAAAACTAAAAAAAGGAGTAGGACGATAAGACCAAGAAATAGTGGCTTCATCATAGAAAAAAATGATGAAGTTTCATACACGGAAATCTTCAAAGGAGTGAACGCTCAGCCAAAAGATCTCAGTGAGAAGGTGAAAACACTGCGTCCAATACGAAAAGGGGGCCTGCTACTAAAGCTTAAGAAACAGCAAATTGGATTGCTGGTCCTCTATTGAAAAGGCATTAGGAGATATGGCAAAGGACAACCTCAGCACTCACAGCGTTACAATACAGTGCAAGGCACTATTAGCAGAGATTAGCACAGATGATGAGTTGCTAGATGCAATAGAAAGGTAGGCACAGGTGAAAAGACCAGATACAACGGTGATTAGGAGCAAACGCAACACATATGGAGGCACACAAGAAGATTATGTATCACTCCCAGCAGAAAATGCTAAAAAAAAGTGCTAGCATTAGGGCACATCAAAGTTGGCTGGGCTCGATGTCGAGTCACAGAGGTTGCTGCCCCGAAAAGATGCTTTAAGTGCTGGGCATAAGATAATGTTGTGGCAAACTGCAATGGATAGCACAAAACTATGTAGATGATGTGTGGAAGAAAGACACAAAGCAGCAGCGTGCAAAAATATTGAGAAATGTGCATTATGTGAAGGCGCGCATGACGCTGGCAGCGGAAAATGCTTGCTGTATAAAGAAGCGATAAAAAAAATTAAAGCATGATACGATGCCTTCACCTTACTGAGGCAGACAGTAGCAAAGAAATCAGTTGACATTGTACTTCTGTCGGAACCTTACGAAGACGTATCCTCAGACCACAGACTCGGAAAAAATGACGGCGGTATGGATGCTTAATGGCAAAGCCCTCCAAAACAACATGCAAACATCAGAGAAAGGATATGTGTGGGTGAAGCAAAATGACACTTACTACGTAAGATGCTATGCACCACCAAAGTGGACGCTAGAGCAATTTTCCAACACGCTAGAATCATTGGAAATCGAATTGAGAGGAAAACACCCAATAGTAATAGCAGGGGACTAATAGTCCATTTTTCCCCAGCTGCCCAAATGAACCAGAAACCGCAGAGCATGTTGTATTCGTTTGCGAACGGTTCGCAGAAAAACGGAGCATGTTGGAAGAGAATATCGGCCATTTCCAATCTAACACATGTCATGCACTCATCGCATACAAAGTGGAATGTGGTAAAATAATTTGCCAGAAATATCATGAATACAGTGCAAAGGACTGAAAACCAACGCAAAGAGCAGCAACGACAACAACTATTGTTAGAACAACAGCAGCAGCAGCATTAATAGCAGATCAAGCATGGCCCGGAAATGAATAACATCTAATTATCTCAGAGATACATATATCTGCTTACTGCAAAAGCATTTACACCTGCAGCAGGTACGCCAACAGTAGTCCTTAAAAACAATCCAGCAATAAAGTCGGCATTTAAGTCTGTCTGCCCGAACTTTCTGACTTACTGTGACGACCTAGCTAACGATTTCAAGACAAAAGCTCTGGACGGCCTTTCGATGTAATACCAATACGATGTCCCGAAAGGGCTTGCCGTCGGACGTGGGGGTGATTTTAGTAGGTGGGGGTTCCACGCTACAAGGCTTTCTGCTGCTTTACACCTCCTAAAAAAAAAAAAAGACAGACGAACATAACTAGATCAACTCGTCATGTCACGCTGATCAATAATGTATATACTTTATGAGGTCTACGATGTCTCCTTCTTTGCATTATGAACTTCATGAAGGGTATAAAAAACCATTTCATAGCGTATATTTTCAGTAACTTTGCACATTTTTAAATCAATATAAATAAAGCGATGAATTACAGAATTGTATCCTGAAAAGTCACCTTTCAAACACGTGTTCGTTTTTTTTCCTGCACTACTTCTACATCCAACGCCACTTTCCAAACCGCGACGTAACGTAAACCGAACAAAACTGGGTAAAGACCACAAGTCCCTTCGATACTGAACTACTTGGGTTAGTGGACATGCAATATAAAACTAAGTGACTACTTTGCAGCTACAGATCTAACGTCATCCCACAGCCACATTTACTAAGCATGGAAGGTTAATATAAGGATCCCATTGAAAGTTACGCAGTACAAAAAACAAGATTTGTTTTGGAACTGATTCAATACTACACGTTCCCTTTTCGGATATTTATTGGGAGTTTATGTGTTATTATTCTCCCAGTCATCGGAAGGTATAATGAGCCACCAACCCATGAATCGTGGATGGTTCGATTTGGTAGTACCTACGGATACAAAGACTGACCAGAGTCTATATTCCGGTATCACGGGCGATCAGAAGCCCACGGAAATGTAGTGACAATGGACTTTAGTCCGGAATATATAATATGTGCTCATGAATTGATCTCGTTATTCAATGGATAAAAGGTTGAAACGACGTAATGCAGGCGGTTGTTTTGATAGATGTGTTTGGGAACCAACTGTTCCAATCTTTGAGATGCCTTGGATTGATGGTAGTTGTATAAGCGAGAAGTATGAGATGAAAATTGACATTGTTGTTGACGCTTTATATGAAGAGTTTATTCTACTAGTGCATGTTTTATATTCTGGACAAAGGGTTTATTATTGTTATGCTTCAGAACGATAATTGAACGATCGCCCGATTGGCTGAGTTTTCATGGTGGCTGTGGTTTGTATCCAAAAAGAAAGAGCTTTCGCTCGAAGTGGAATTGCATTTTCAACCAAAAGCTGTTTATCCCTGAACAGCAATGAGGTTTAGTATAGTCATCAACCCCTCACCAAGTGGGAGTCATGTTTATCACACTAGTATGTCTCGAATTGGTATCTGCGGATATAATTTATTATATCCAAGGGGACTTTATTTGACGTTTCAACCCTTGTGCTCGGCACCGTGTTCTTAAGTCTTCTACGACAGGCGTTCACGTAAAAAAGCCGTACTTTACTGTCACTATACGTTTTAAATTGTGGATTTCATACTCAAGATGATACAATTGGATTAGTGTTGAAGAGTGGTCGTAAAAAAATCTCATCAGTTTCATTTTCTCATCAAAAAAATTATTGTTGAAACAGAAAATACACAATTGTTGGACATGAGATAATGACTATACTATAATTTTCTCATCGCAGAAAAAAGTTTCAAGTTTGTTTCTTGTTCCTCCTCCTTCTTGTGCTCCACCAACCGATTCAATTGGAGAAAAATATTCAAAAATCCTATATATTCATTTATGAGTGCGTCTGCTTGTGCGCTGCAGCCGATTCTTCTTTGCCGGTCGGAATTGCGTTTCTTTTTGGCATAAAGTCAAAATTTTGATGATAAAATATTTTTATTTTATCTAAATATTCTTAAAATCAAGTTATAAATAATTAGAAATTTGAAACCAGAAAGAAGGGTATCTTCGAATATGCCGAAGATGTAATACTAGCAGTTAAATGAATCATAGACCTGATTTGCTCAAAAGGGACATAACTGGTGATGAGACTATGACATCGAAACCAAAGTCCAATCACCCCAATGGAAACGGGTAGAAGAGACAAGACCAAAATAATAGCGCCTCATTAGAAGACCTTAAGGCCATAACAAAAGGCGCCGTTAGGAAGTGATTCGTGGAAAAAGCCCTTGCACAAGTGTATTCTATCTGACGGAATTACTTCGATGGGTACAAAATAGAAATTGATGTATAAATAAAAATTCCCCTTAATTTTTAACAGACCTCTTGTGGGTAAATACCATTTAGTGATAAAAAAAAGCGGATAGTTTTTATATCACCCACTATTTCTTATTTTTTTCTTTTTTATACTTTTGCAACTTAAGTTTCTTCGCAGATAGTCCAATGGACAGAGTGATTCATGAGGAAGGTTAAGGCGAATATATCAAAAAGATTTTTCTGAAATTAGCTGAAATATTTATAAATGTTAAAGATATCGGGGAAAATCATGCCGACTTGGAGATTTTTATAACTTTCTTTTTTGAAAAGAACAATTGAATTGTAATAAAAGGAGTTGCATACTTATTTTTTTAAATTTTGGAAGATAAATATACTTTTTTTAAGCTTAAGGTGTTTTGAAGTTTTTCCAAAGCAAAGCACAGCAACGTTCGTACGTTTTCATTCCGTGTTTCTTCTTGAATTTTGTCTTGTTTTTATTATTATTGCACTTTTCCCTCTCTGAGTACAGGCAAGAGTATTACGCACTTCTTTCTCTTATTTCTATATATGATATTCATTGAGAGAGGAACAAGATCGGGAGAGTGTGAATTTTTGTTCGCTTCACAAAAACATTTGTTTTTGGACAGAGGGCGCAGCAACGGGCGACGGGACATTTAGTATTCTAACAAAATTGTAACAAAAACACCTTTTAGTGATTCTGCTTCACGTTGAAAGCAGGTACGTTAAAAAAATGCTGTTTTAACAAAATTCTGTAAAGATCATGTTGCCAGTCTGTTAACTGCAGTCTATCACAAAGACTATTGCCCGATTCACACAGCGCTTTCTTTGAAAATAGCAGCTTTTTGTTTTGGTTAAACATATAGTAGAGATCTGCATAATGGCAAAAAACGACATTCGAACCAACAATGCTCGAAATAGAATGCAACGCCGAAAGAATTCGAATGAATTTGTGTACTCAGGTAAGACTCGGACGCACAACATTTAAAGAACGAATGTCACGAATTGAATGAATGAGAAAGAGTGGTTGTTTTCGAATTACTTCGGATGCCTTAATTTTTTGCAAAATCCTGATTTGCACTTTGAGAATTGGTGCAACGCATTTTTTGTGCGACGAGGTAAAATTTGACAAACGTACCAGAAAAGAACAATAAGTTGTTGTTGTTTAGCTGTGCGCAAGGAAAACAAGAATGAAAACACCAAAAAAAAAAAAAATTAATAAATGAGCATACAATGATTTCAGTAATTCAAGTAATTCGAATGTCTTCGACTCAGCCGAAAATTTCATATCGTTTTGCACGCAAATTCGTTCTAACTCATTTCACAGAATGCCGACTGCTGTCAAACTTAAAACACACTCCACATTCGCCTTCTTTCATTTCGTACCCGCTCTCATTTATTTCAATTCAATTCATTTCGAATTCATTCATTGGACTTCAGTCGTCAATGAAACCACGCAAATGTTTGACATGTATCGAAGTTTGGCAACAGTTTGCTTCGGACGTCACTATAGTCTACAAAGCAAACAGCGGGAGAGGGGACAAAAGACCAGCAGTGAGAGAAAATTCGTAAAGCGGAAAAGAAATTAATAGTCACAGCAGCAGTAGCATTTTTTTATTTTTGATGTGAAACATCTTTGGTTTCGGTAGAGTGAAATTGAATCGATGTAATCGCTTATTTTGGTTAACGGCTTTCGTTGCGATATTTTGATTAAGCAAGATGAGCTACGGTAATAATATTTATTTTTTTATTCATTATAAAAAAAATTGGTAATTTCTTAACACTTTCTAATTACTATTGTACAAATAATAATACAACAAAACACATTTTTAAAAATTAATTCATTATTTCGGGTCATTTTATATGAAAATCGGTTATAGAATACCAAATCATAACCAATAAACCCAATCATCTTATAAGAATGTGTTTTGGTCTCAGTTTTCGTACTGCGTGAGCCGCTTGCAAGCTTCTGGCAGACGTAGACGTGCAAAGATCTGCGCACATTGTAAGTTGTTTTTTGTTTGTTTTTTATTTGTGGCGTACTCAAAAGACGACACATGACGTTTGTGTAGCTTTTAATTTTTGGGTGTGATTTCTTGTTTTTCGATTAATTGTGTAGTTATCATACTATGAGTGATAACAATGATGAATTGGAGAGCGATCTGAGCGTTTTGCAAGGGCAGTAACTTAACTCTTTTATCGTATAAACAAAAACTAAACAAAATAGTTTATCTTCTGACATCATGTAAGGAAGAGGGTATCATCAATCCTATTACAAAAAACCAACTTTGGTGGAGTTTTACAATAGTCCCAAAGGAGGAGTTGATAGTTTCGATAAGATGTGTAGTGTGATAAGCTGTTCATTTCTTTTATAAACTCGTACATAATTTTTACTCACTATATGTATCAAGTCCTTTACGAATAACTCTCTGGAATTCAAATGGCGTATCGCAGCACAAGCATCTAGATGACAAAAAATCCTAATTTGTGAATCACATCTCACAAATAAAAATAACTGGGCTACGCAATTTATTCGACAAATCACCCTGATGGAAAAGTTCATGGAGGTACATGCATTGGAATTAGGATACGGATAAAATACCATTCTTTGGACCCGTACTCAACCAACTACTTATAGGTAACGCTGATTCGGATACAGGATAACCATGGCAATTTGACATTGTCTGCTGTTTACTACCCAGCTCGATTTTATATAGATGAAACTACTTTTATAAAATTCTTTGTTAGCCTTGGTTTAAAATACTGCTTCCCTATCAGATAAGTGTACCTTGTCGAATTACGAATCTGCTAAAAACCAGTACTTGGGAAATTAAAAGAATTATCCAAACTCAGCTGAATCCGAAAAAACCGGCAGGTCATGATCTTATAGTACCAAAAATGTAAGTAAAACTTCTATTCTCGGCAAAAGCGTTTCTCACTATATTATTCAACGCTATTCTTAGAATCGGTTACTTTCCTCCCGAGTCAGTCATCATAATATTTAATACCAAAACCAAAAAGGGATAAGTCGATGGATTCTTCTTACAGCCCTATAAGACTTCTTCCATGGAATGCGAATTTGTTTGAAAAGATAATTGCATTTAAACTTAATCACCATCTTCAAACCAATAACATTTTGCCGGATCATCAGTCAGATCATCAATTGAACAAATCAACAGAATTACAGCCGAAATAAGAAAATGCATTTGAGCTACGAGAATATTGCTCAGCAGTATTTCTGGATGTAGCTCGATCTTTCGATCTAGTCTGGAAGGCTTCATATAAAAAATAAATTTTCTGCTTCCCCAAAACTCACACAAAATTCTGCAGCCTTATATTGGAAGAAGAATTCTACAATAAAGGAATATAATATTAATGCTGTCATTCCGCAAGGCAGTGTTTTTGGCCCAATTTTATATATATTTTACACTGCCGATATACCAATAAATCCTAACATTGTCACCTCAATGTTTGCCGACGACACAGCTATAATCAACCGAAATCGCTGCCCAGACAAAGCTTCATCAGACATGACCAATCACCTTATAAAAATTAAAGAGTGGTTATCTAACTGGAGGATTAAATTTTATGAGCAAAAATCTAAGCACATCACTTTTACACTAAACACACCTATGTTTCACTTACCTTAAATGGAGCAACAATTAATAAAACTCAGAATGTAACATATCTTGGCGTCCGCATAGATAGGCTAGACGACATAAAGGAAGTTCATTGAATCTAAAAAAGTTAAAATTATTCTTAGAGTACAAAGTTTTCACTGTCTAATCAACTCTAGATTTTGAATTCGACTTGAGTATAAGGTTCTTTTGTATAACGTGATTAAACCAATTTGAACATATGGGTCAGAATTATGGGGCACCGCAAGCACGAATAATGTTGAGAGTATTCAAAGAGCTCAACTCAAAATTCTCAGGATAATAATAGGAACTCCATGGTATATCAGAATTGTAGACATTCACAAAGATCACAATGTACTGCTTGTAAAAGATGAGTATTCGAAACGGAAACGTATATATGGGGATAAATTTGTTCAGCATGTTAATTCATTGGCCAGAGCTCTGGTTTATACAAGAAATTTATATCGTCTCTGTCGCAATGATCGACTAGCCCTTCTTTCAAGTTGGAGACCCATAGTGAATTGTGACTCCCACCTTTTACTTGTGGGAAGAACAAAAACGTATGTAGTTTTAAAAGTTGAAACCTTTTAGTTAGAATATTAGGAGATTCAAAATAACAAAGGTGGTATGTGCAAAGTGCCATAAACCGTATAAATTAAGATTTGTTATTTTAAATAATACTAGCTCAACCCCCGTCAACTTCATCTGCCAGCAGATTGCTACCTGGCAGTAGAAGATTAAATCTTCTTGGCATGACTTTTTGTAAAATAGTGTCAAGAAAAATAAATAAACTTTAATGTAAAAAACTGAGGATGACTGTTAATAATTTTAATCTATATACATTATATAAATATGAATCGCAATATATGTTGGTAAGCGCTTATCTCGAGAACGGCTGGACCAATTTTAATGGTTTTTTTTTTTTTTTGTTGTACTCATGGTGTCACCTATCTGGTTTTGATCGACCCGGTAGGTGGCGTAATTTGGAGATACAGACAGTTTTTTATTTTTTTAAACTTTATTCAACAAAATATACTGAACTGATTTTAATAATTTTTTTTTAAATCAAATGAATCCTGATGCAGAAAATTGCATACTTATTTGTTCATTTTTTAAAGGTTAATATCCTATTTTTTTAGTGTTAAGTTTTTGAAAAACTACTGCGATGCCAAGCACAAATAGTTTTTCACGTTTTTTCGTTGCTTACATTTTCTTTGGTTGTTGTTATGGTTGTATTTTTACTGAGTATTGCGCTCTTTATTCTTTCTGTATATGAGGTTTACTGAGAGCGGATCAATACAGAGACAGTGGTTCCATTTTTGATGCGTTGCTGCTTCTAGAATTTTGTGTTGTTGTTGTTTTGCATTTTTCCTCTCATTTATGAGGGAGAGTGGCAATATACATAAAAAAATTGATGATTTACGTTGCATCTCTTCCTATTCATTATCTAAAAATCTATTGTAAAATTTATATAACAAAAGAAAAAGTCGAAATCACTCCGCTTCTCCTTCCACCAACATCGAAGAATGACAAAGTGCTGAACATATCCACACAGAAAAATATTTGAGTGTGTTTTAATACGTATATACGCAACTTTGCCATGAATATTAGTCCTTTCGCCACCAACGTTGCCAAGAGCAACTTGGCTGTTTAATCGACAAATAGCAAAATTATGACGTCTTTGTTAAACAGATGAATACATGTTTAAGAATTTTTTTTTTTTTTTTGTGTCAATAATATGATCTTCACATAAAACTACATTAGATATGGGGGCCCGTCCAAGCAAAACATTTAATATAAAAAACATATCAGCGATCAACCACAACAGCCGCCTGTACAAAGCGACAAAGCAACAATGAGCCGCACACCAGCGAAAAAGAACACAGAACAAAGAAGTGGCGCCAGAAATGTCGCTTTTACGAGAAGAAACATTCCCAGAGGAGAGCGACGCTGCTGGGAATAACATGGCGGTGAGTAGCGCAGTTTTAAAAAAAAATTAACAAATGCTGCTTTTGTGGGTGTTGAAATTAGAATTGGAGGATAGAAAGAGTGGGCAAGTAAAAACAGCTGATGACAACCATAAAGAAGTGGATTGAGATTATCGGAAGAAATGCCGATGCTGAGAAATAAACAAAAATATGTGCAAGCGAGAGGAAAGAGGTCCGATCCTGCAGTTATTTCTTGAGTCTGAAAATGTTTATGAATATATTGAGTTGAAGCACGTCTTCATCGTGAAATTCATATTTAGCATTAATAGTGAGGATATTCACAAGCAATTATAAAAAAATGAAGAAGAAGAATGACTGATTTCATGAGAACTAGTTCCACATGAAAAATATTTGCGAAGTTGAAGTCGCAGCAGCTATTAATTATATAGTAAATGGTCTAGATAGAAAGAACGAATATAAGTGTGCTATGTTTCGCTGTAAGTCATACAACGAAGAGTTTGACATCTATGAACGGCTGAATATTAACGACAAGAAGAAAGTCCGACAAAAATCCGATACAAGCGGTATACAAAGCGGTAATAAATAGTATTGCTTTAATTGTCGTTCAGTTGAACATAAGCGAAAAGATTGAACAGCCAAAAAGAAATGTTTTAGTTGTAATCAGAACGGCCATATTTCAAAAAATTACCCGCACAATGTCGAAAAATCCATGTAATCGCTGACAATGTCAGTAAGAACATGTTGAATTTTAACCTTCGGGAGAAATTTTCTAGACTAGACAATTGGGTGTTTTAGTGCGCAAATAATAGTCGAAGAGCTGCAAACTGACCAAAACTTTTAAGTTGCTTCCAGAGTTAAGTTGGAATACAATTCCTTACGGAACACGATTTTATAAGAAAGTTTCGCTTAGTCGCCGATACCCAGGGAAATACGTTTTATAAACTGGAAGCAAAGCTTAAATCAAAAGATGAGTATTAATTTGGTTATATACGTTTGTGAAGATGATCTTTTTACAGTTCCATCACAATTCCGAAAGCCCGTAGAGCAGTTCATACAAAACAGTTATACAAATTTTTTTGTGGATATCCAATAATATCCAATTGAACACAAGATCATTCCCGATACAGTTGTGAACCCGTTTCGTCAGTCGCCAAGTCATTTTTCAGTTAAAGAAGCAGAAGCTGTTAATCACTGGCTTCAACAAGGTATTTTACGGAAATCGTCTTCATACGTTGCCAGTGAGGTTGATGTGCTGAAAAAAGAATTACACACAGAGAGTATGTGAATGTTGGTTTCGGAAACACTCCAACAACCTTTATATGTTTCGTAAGTCTTATATTCCAGACGCTTAAAAATGAGGACGTTATACAGCTATACATAGATGGCATCGTCATTTATGCCGTCAGTATGCATGCAGGAAACCGAAAAAGTGTTAGAGACAGCTGGCAGTTACAGTCTAAAATTTAAATTGAAAAATATTCAGTTTTGAATAGCAACGTTTTTCATTCTTGCGTAATTTCGTTGAGAATAGAAGAATTTAGCCTGGAAACGGATTTTTCATAAAATTCACGCCCAATTATGCACAGATTGCTCATACATAATAAATCTATAGAGAAATGACTTTGAATTAAGAATTGGTCCAGCAGAGTTATACTCAATTCAACAGTTGAAAGACTTGCTCACGAATGAACCCGTTTTAAATATTTTCGTTCGAGATGTATCGACGAAAGTGCATACGGACGTGTCTAAAAAAGGATATGGAGCAATGCTGATGCTGTTTAAAGGAAAATTCCACCCAGTTTACCTTTGCAGTAAAAAGACGTCGCAAACCGAATCGAAGCAGCACAGTTACATATTAGAGGTGAAGGCTACATACCTAGCTTTACGATTCAAGTTGGAAACAGACTATATTGCTTTCAAGCAGACGATAAATTAACAAGGCGTGCGAAGTGAATTGGCAAAGTAGTTGTTGTATTTACAAGACTTCAATTTCGACATAGAGTACAGAAAAGACGAGAAGTTGAAACACGTTGATTACTTATAGTCAATAGTTAAAAAGGGCTCAACAGAATAATGACCACATCAAGGTTATTATCCAAATACTAAAGAAACACCGTACGAGAACTACAAGCTAAAGGGGCCCTCCCAGTTCAAGGATTGTCAGGGGAACGAACTACTGGTTGTTGCAAAGTTGACGGAGCTAGAAGTGATCATGAATTTTCAAGAAACTGGTCACTTTGCTATTCGAAAGATGAAATACAATATCCTGCGGCAGTTCTACATTCCGCATTTTGAGGTAAAGGTAACAAGAGTTATTGCTAATTGCATACGTTGTATAATTCACAGTAAGAAGCTTGGTAAACCGGAAGGGTTACTTCAATATTCTGAAAAAGGTGACTTTCCACTACACACGCTGACCACCTATGACCGATGGTTGCAACATCGAAACAGCATAAATTTATATGATACTTAAGTTTTCAAAGTTTGTCCTAATCTTCCCCATAAAGTCAACCCACCAAGAAGAGGGGATTAAAAAGATAGGTGAATGGTCAGTAATAATCTAGTTTCATATCCAGATTGTAAGTGATAGAGACGCCGCATTCACATCAAACATGGTGGTTTGTTTGGATTACTACAATGGTAGCCAGAGGCAAGGGTAAAAACGAGCGGGTCAATCTTATCCGTATTAGCGAACCTGTCTACAGAGAAACCGTTCAATTGGTTTAAGTATTAAAAATGAGGGATTTTTTTTTTTTCATATTTTGAGCCTTTATTGAGAAAAAATGGTTACATGTTTAATTGTCAAAGTACTGTCCGTCGCTAGCCACTACTTTTTCCTATTTTTCTGGTAGCATACGAATTCCGTTGCGAAAATACTCGGCCGATTTGGCCTCGATCCAGTCATCGATCCATTTTTTGGCTTCCTCGTAAAAACGGAAGTGCTGACCAGGCCATGTGTCATCGATTTAAAAAGGTGGTAACAAGATGGAGCAATGTCTGGGCTATACGGCGGGTGGGGTAGGATTTCCCATTTGAGCGTTTTCAAGTAAGTTTTTACAGCCTGTGCAACATGTGGCCTAGCATTGTCGTTACAAAATTACTTTGTCGTGTCTCTCGGCGTATTGTGGCCGTTTTTCTCCCATGATCGTTTCATTCGGTTGCAGCAGCTCATAGTACTACACACCCAGCTGGTCCCAACATATACAGAGCATGAGCTTGGCACCATGAATATTTGGCTTGGCTGTCGATGATGAGGCATGGCCGGGGTAGCCGTA